>VZTU01007165.1:21441-43289 GCA_013400835.1 Zapornia atra
GCCGCCGCGCAGCCGCAGCCCCGCGCGCCCCGGGGGCCCCGCCCCTTAGCGAAGCCACGGAGGAAGAAGGGACCCGTACGGAACATGGCGGCCACGTTCTGGCTCCACACAGGGCAGCCCAGTCAGAGCACGGACTGAGCTGTTCTCGTCCTCAGCCCAGCTCGGGGCTATGACCGCAACAGAATCACAAGGCTGGAAAAGACCTTAAAGATCACCGAGTCCAACCGTTCCTGTCCTGTGCTAAACCAGATCCCTGAGCACCTCATCTCCCCTCTGTTAAACACCCCCAGGGCTGGGGACTCAGCCCCCTCCCTGGGCAGCCTGGGCCAGGCCCTGACAACTCTGCCAGGGAAGAACTTTGCCCTCCCATCTGAGTTGACCCTGCCCTGGCACAGCTTGAGCCCATTGCCCCTTGTCCCATCTCCTGTCCCCTGGCTGAAGAGACCATCGCCCACCTCTCTGCACCCTCCTGGCAGGGCAGGGGAGGTGGGGAGAAGGTGTCCCCTCAGCCTCCTCTTCTCCAGGCTGAACACCTCCAGCAGCTCTTTCAGCTGCTCCTTGTAAGGTTTGCTCACCAGCTCCCAGGGAGGTGGTAGAGTCACTGTCCCTCGGCACATTCAAAGAAAGGTTGGATGAGGGACTCAGGGACATGGGTTAGTGAGTAATATAGGTGGTAGGGGGCATGGTTGGACTAGATGACGTTGGAGGTCTTTTCCAATCTAATGATTCTGCGATTCCATGAGGTCTCCCCTCAGCCTCCTCTTCTCCTGGCCATATAAACCAAGGGACTTCATCTCCTTGTAAGCCTTCCTCTCCAGACCCTTCCCCATCCTTGGTGCCCTACTCTGGACACTCTCCCATAGTTTTGTCTCCCTCTTGTCCTGTGGCGCCTATAACTGCACTGGCGATGAGTGGAGGACATGAGGTGAGGCAAAACAGGACTTGAGGTGAGGCTGCCCCAGCACAGTGTGGAGTGGGACAATCCCCTCCCTGGACTGCCGGGCCATATCCTGGGTGATGTACCCCAGGATGGAGTTGGCCCTCCTGGCTGCAGGGGCACACTGCTGGCTCAGGGGTAACTCACTGTCCAGTACCAGATACCAGAACCAGTGGTATCTGCAGAAGGCCCTACACCCAATTAACGGTCACAGTAAGAGCTGAGAAGCTTTATTTCCCTTACCAAAATAAGAGGGGAACCTGCAGTAGCTGAGCTGTCTTTAGGAAGTCAGTTATTGCGAGCATGAAGTTTATCTTTCAGTATAAAATCACTTGTCCACAAACTACTCCCATAGAACTGCTCTGGTATCATTTGGAAATTTCAGTGCAAAATCCAGAAAACAGATTAAAGAACCAACCTTAGTGAATATTAAATACAAGGCAAGGCAAGCAGAGAGCAGGCAAGTCCCCGGAGCCAGCCCCTGCTCCACTGCCTCCCCATCCCATGCCGAGGGGCCAGCTGAGACCACGGCAGTAAGAGCATCAGTATAGGCCAAGCCTGCTGTGGTTTCCTTCTGTCCCAGAGCGACAGGACAGAGTAGGAAGCAAGCCATTTCCATGTTTGTGTTCTGCAGAAGGAAGTGTGTACAGCGAGGGACAGACCTCGGGTAATGGGGAGGGTTGCTCACGGCAGCAGCTGGCGCTGTCAATGGCTGTGGAGCCCTGGCTGTGCATCACAGACACCTCCCGACCGACCACTCCTTGTCCTCGCTCCTGAGAAGAGTGTTAGGAATGACAGGGGACCAAAGTCTTCCTCTGCAATAACTTAATGTCTCTATATACAACTTGGCATGACACTTCGTTAGAATCATAGAATTGTCTTGGTCAGAAGTTACTCTTCAGATCATCAAGTCCAACCAGCACCCTAACCTGCCAAAACCACCACTAAACAATGTGCCTCAGCACCACATCTACCCATCTTTTAAACCCCTCCAGGGATCGAGACTGCACCACTTCCCTGGGCGGCCCATTCCAAGGCCTAACCACCCTTTCTGGGAAGAAGTTTTTCCTAATATCCCATCTAAAAGGCCTCATTTATTCACACACTGGTTATTTCTTACTTGGAAGAGCCTCAAGCTGCACAGACACATAGATCCTAAAGGCATTTGGCTGGACTTTGCTGGAAGGCCTGACATGCAAAACACCAAGTCTCTGTTTCAGGCTTTTCCCAAGCCACCCAGGAGAGTCATTCACACCCAAAGAGCTGTGGGCAGTAAAGAAACAGAGGATGGGTGTAGAGATGCTGTTATACCTTGGGACAAGGTTCTTGTACAACAGAGTGTCATTCAACAGGGACAGAAATAAGGAGGTGCATTGGCCACATACTTGCATTCACAATTAATGCTGGTTCTGCCTCAAGGAATGCCATGTTCTGTTACCTCTGATGCTTGCACACCCTTCAGCTGCTGTTATCTTGTCAGGAAAAGCAGAAGACAGCAGGCATCTTGTACAGCAAAGGTTTGTTGATTGAAGGATTTCTTGCATTGTAGATGGTCTTTGTGAGCTAACAGAAAGAACATCAAAACCAAGTTCTGCAGAAAAGGTTCTGACCAATTCTCACGCTGCTCCTTTATTTGGGGTCTCAAACCAAACAACAGCTGAGCATTTTCTCAGAATTTTCCCTGATTAAACTTTGTAAGCAGCATACAGAAGACACAGAGATGGCCTATAGCTTTTAATGCACCTTCCTTTTAGCACATACTCATCGAGCTTAATCCTGATTGGAATCCCAAGGAAAAAATGTGTCCATTCATTTTAAATCCCTCTCAAGTATTTGTCCTGATGGGAAAACAGTCATATAATCAGTCATAATTCAGCATCTTACCGTCTGTTGGCAAGGCAGATTTAGATGAAGACAGACAACTGGCAGGTCATGGCAACAGTGCTGTGGGGGAAGATTACAGAGCAGTTTCTCTGAATTATCATGGTAGAAAAGCATGGGTTAACTGCATTCTTAAACAGCATATGCCTGGAAAAATAGTCATTTCAGTTCTAGGTGTCAGGGAAGGGTCTCATACTATTGACCTCAGTAATAAAAACCCTGCTGACTTCAATAAAGACTTCACTCACTGGGTTTTCAGGAGAGGAAACCCAACTACAAATCAGAATTGACTCTCCAAGTACCTCTTGTGTCATCTAGCAGACGTCACTTGACGCACACCTTTCAAACACACACTGGAAGCAGCAGAAGCACACGATCTCCTCTCCTGTTTATCTCATTTACAAGCTAACAGCCATCAGGATGGAGGATGTCGGCTCACTGAGCAATCTTTGATCAGCAGGATGAAAAGATCCCTGGCCCTGCAACTGCACTGACTTCCTTTCCAAACCAGCAAACATCCTTTCCTCTTGTGCTAATTAACTCATCTTCACAATCCCTGTTTAGACTCTATGTATGTGACCACATAAGTAAATTAATGTTAGAAACTCCTTTGCACATGAAAGTCTGTCTCAGGAGGAACAAGAAGCTCATTTAAAACTCGGTTTCAAAACACAGGGGCTGCCAGGCATCTCACCACGTCTCATTACGGAATCCACTCGTGGCCTCAATCCCTCCAACATTTACTGTCAGATGGCAACAGTTTTCTTTTAATAGGCTGAACCCAATACTCAACCTGCCCTTTTAATACCAGGGCTTGTTTTTCTCTTGCTGTGTACAGCTCCTGTTAATGGCTGCCCATACAATCCCAAGCTCATGACATCATACTTGCGTGTGATTTGGCAAAGGGACCAGTAATGGCTTTTTTCAAGAACTACTTGAGAATGGGTTTCATTAACAAACTAAGGAGAGTTTCCCAAACACTCTGCAATAGCCTAACAAGTAGTGATGAGACTGAAAATGCCACCCTTAGTCTTTAGCTCTTCAAGGAAGATCCAAACATAAACCAGTGTGCCGATACCAGTCTGAATAAACAGACTCACAGACTGGTTTGGGTGGGAAGGGACCTCAAACACCCCAGTGCCACCCCTGCCATGGGCAGGGACACCCCGACAAGTCCACGGCCCCATTCAACCTGGCCTTGAAGCCTGCCAGGGATCCGGGACAGCCCCAGCTTCTCTGGGAACCCTGTGCCTCAGCACCTCCCTGGGAAGGATTTCCCCTTGTCCCATCTCCTGTCCCCTGGCTGAAGAGACCATCGCCCACCTCTCTGCACCCTCCTGGCAGGGAAGTGGAGGTGGGGAGAAGGTCTCCCCTCAGCCTCTTCTTCTCCAGGCTGAACACCGCCAGCTCCCTCAGCTGCTCCTCAGAGGATTTGCCCTCCAGCCCCTTCCCCAGCCTGGTTGCCCTTCTCTGGACACACTCCAGGACCTCGATGTCCTTGTAGTGAGGGGCCCAGAACAGGACCCAGCACTCGAGGCGCAGCCTCACCAATGCTGAGTACAGGGGCACAATCCCTGCCCTGGCTCTGCTGGCCATGCTGGGTCTGACACAAGCCAGGATGCCATTGGCTTTCTTGGCCACCCAGGCACACTGCTGCCTCACGTTCAGTCACACTAATTAGGATTTCAAAAGTGTTCATCTACCTCTAAATTCCTTTACGAGTCTTGCTTTTGATCTCTGTGAATATATCCATATTACCAAATCAGCTCAAGGCTCTACCAGTGCTAGAAATCCACCTCCCCAGATGTTCTGAAGATTTAAGTCCTGCCCCACACTGGGTGCAGATCAAGACCAGTTTCCCCATCAATAACCGCAGGCACAGGAGCAGGGTATGGCGTATGGCTCATGCTCCGCAGCCACCTCTCCAGGCTGCGTGGATGAGGTCACAGAGCCAGGAGCTCCAAGATCTCAGGTCTCAACTGCAGCAAGGAGGGCAACAGCAGCATGGGCATAGGGAGTAAAGATGCAGAAGCTCTCTTCAGTGCTTCACCTCAGACAGCAGGAGCATGCTTGCGTTAGGCTGAACTTACAGCCCTTGGAATAGAGCCAGCAAAGGGAAAAGGAGCTGTGGAATGGGTGCATCTCTGACTCTGGTCCTTCCAGTAACACAGCTATATAATTTGTTTTGTACTTCAGAACCAAGTGATTGCACATTCCGAGCTGGAGGTAGGGTATAAATATTGTCTCTAGCTGATCCCTTGAGCCAGTCATCCTGGCTGAATTAATCACATTGGCGAATCAATCCAGGATTTGCTGCCGTCGGAGCAGATGGCCAGGCAGACTGCCTCTGGGAGCAAGGCAGGCGCCTTCTCCTTCCAATTATCCAGCAGCATTTTCCAACAGCAGATATTTAAAATTAGACTCCATTCTGAAGAAAGGCTAAATCTCTCTGGCCCCCAATTCAGCTCAGTAAGGGCACTGACCCCTAACTTTCTGCTCTACTTCTGCCCTCCGAGGCCACAGGGAAAGTGTAGGATGGCAGGTGTCCCTTTCCCTTTCAGTGGAACATTTTCTGCCCCATTTTCTTCTGCAGAGAAGAGGTGACAACAGCAGATGCTGGTCAGCGTGGGGATTTCAGGGGTGCATTGTATTAATTGTTGAGCTCAGTACTGCAGAAACGGGCAGAGAAGCTGCATTCATGCAATGAGCTGCCTGCTGCAGCTCGCAATGGTTAACAGTGCCCCTTTCAGAGAGCCTTGCTGGGACTTCACCCGCTGCAGTAGTAAATTTGCCATGAAAGACAATCATGCTGTTTTCCCAGCATTCACATCTGTTCCCCATCCAGAGCCTTGCTGGCTGATAATCGCTCTTTTCACCCCTCTGTCTCCTGCAGAGGAACTGCTGGAGCTGTCAGGGGAGTTTCAACCCAACTCCATCACGTTCTGTACGAGCCCATCTCACCTCTCACCACAGGGGAACAAGGTTAACCCAGAGTACACTTGCAGTCCCTGAAGGAAGGAAACATGGCAAAACGTATTTTGAGACAATTCCCTCAACCTGTGGTGTGACAAAACAGACCACACTGATTAACTACATCTATGCAAATGTATTTAAATCATCTCCTTTGCTTTATAGGCACGTTGAAGACCTAGTCAGCCCAAGGTGAAGCTGTACAAGAGGCCTCATGTACACACTGCAGCCATCAGACCATTATCCCACAAGATCACATAATCTTAGGATCACCAAAAGGGAACAGGAGACATGGAAGAATGCCTGCAAGAACTGGAGGGGAACTGTGGCCAAGTTTACACAGATATGACTATAATGGTACATGGGAATATTCACTGTTGAGCATTTCACCGTTGTCCTCTGCTGCTTCCCATAAAATGGAAATGTAATGCTAACAGAGGGAAGTGAGGTATGTGACTGCTCAGCCTTGTGCTCAGCCTTTCAGTACAGAGCCCTAGAAACATATATTAATTAGAGAAATTACAGGCTAATGCCTTGTGCTTCAGAATCACTGTGTTCATTGCAACATGGCTGGAAATGAAGCTCCCAGCACAACACACACCAAACCAGTCCACTACCTGGTACAGCTCAGAGGGAGGTTGCCAGTGCCCCTAGATGGACTGCTGACCAGAGATGGATGTTTGAGAGCTACAAGTCCTTGCAAAGCACAGGAAGCAGGAGGGGATTCAACTTTTTAAAAGGGTAGATAATGGCAGGACAAGGGGAAATGGACTAAAGCTAAACGAGGGAAGGTTTAGATTAGATATTAGGGGGGAAGTTTTTTACAGAAAGAGTGGTGAGGTGATGGAACAGGCTGCCCAGAGAAGTAGTGGATGCCCCACCCCTGGGGATGTTCAGGGCCAGGTTGGATGGGGCCCTGGGCAACCTTGTGTAGATCCAGGCCTGGAGGTTGGTGGCCCTGCCTGTGGCAGGGGGGTTGGAGCTCCATGATCCTTGGGGTCCCTTCCAACCCAGACCATTCTATGATTCTATGAATCTATCTGCCAGTGTATCCAGCATTCCAAGACCACTGTTTAGGAACAACAGGGCATCCTCTCAGATCCCCACAAAATTCCCTCCTTCCCAGCAGTTACAAGCATGGCTCTATGCCCAGGTAAGCCAGCAGGACCAAATCCCTGGGCTGAGCACCCTTCTGGAGGAGAAGGGGAAGCAGCAGTTATTCCACAGACCTGGCACCATCTCCACAGCTCTTCCTTTGCTGCTCAAGGCCCTTCCCTACCCTAAGGGAAGCCCCTGCAGAAAATGACTATTACAAACTAGTCATACCTGTAGAAGCAAAATCCAAGAACTCCAGCAGCACGACTTACAAACCCCTCTGCAGGGCCTTTCCACATGAAGTTCTTTCATCTTCCTAACCAACCACGTTTTAGGAGATTAAGAAGTCTTGCTCTGTTTTCTACTGTAACACAGGAACAACTCTAGACCAGGCCAAAGCTTTGCTGGGTCTCTACAGTAGCTAACATGCCTGCAGCTACCAAGATACGTGACTTAGCCAGTCCCCACACCGGTGAGGCCTCCCCTGCTGCTGCAGAAGGTCCAGGGGACATCACCAAAACTGCAGCTGATGTGACTGTGCAAACAAACAAGTGCAGGGGATGGCCCACCTGCCACACACAAGGCCCACTTTAAATCAACGTTATCTAACAGGAACCCAGCAGGACAAACCACAACCACTCTTACACCCAGAGCCTCAGGTCTCTGTCCCACTGCCTCCCCACCAGCAGTCTCCCCCAAAAGGCTGCTCAACATCCCCACCCTGCCTCTAAACAGCACAGCATAACTACCTTCCCTGCTCATGCCTGACTTCCCCACCCTAACACACACCCAAACACAGCAGCACCTTCGGCTGTGAGGAGCAGGAAAGGAGCATGAGGGAGCCAGCTTGTATTCCCCATGGGGGACACAGAGCTACAGACACGCTCACCTACCCCTTGACTGGCATCCCCCTCCAGAGCCAAATCCAGTCCTCCTGTGCATCACCCCAAAGTCAAGGGCAAACTCCTCCAGCCCCAGGCAAGCTACCTGTGCACACACCTGGAGGAGAAAGCACCAGCTGTGTGTTACTCAGGCTACACCCCACCCCCAAGACATACTGCTGCACACAAGGTCTCAATTTTGTTCCCCATTCCCTCCCATAGCTCTAATGACCACTCAGCTGCCCTTTGCATATAACTATTACAAACCAATGACCTTTTCTGACTGAAAGCAGCTGCCCTTCACAGCCCCAGATCTCCCTGCAGCTCTCTTCAGTCAGCTTTTGGGTTTACTGTCTCCATGATCTAGCAGCAGTAAATAATAACCTCAATTGCTAGGTTAAGCATACTCAGTGAATGAGAGAATGCCACAGGACTCCACAGGGGACCTTCCTCTCTGATGTGAGAGCCATCACTTCCTTCTTTCCCCTCTCCCTTTAGTCAGCTGCTCCTGAGAACCACTCTTCTCCCACAGCAGCTTAACTGGTTTGGTTTTTTTTTTCCCCAGAGCTTTTGGCAACAGATTTTGTCACCACATACTCTGGGTGACCAAGATGCCACCCAAGAGCCAGATGTACTGAAGCATCTGTGCATTCTCTTCTTCACAGAGCCCTCTCACCTGAGGAGGGTGGTGTTTACTTCATCATGTCTAATCTGTGGCCCAGTAATACCACAGCTCAGCATTGTTAGAAACAAGGTACATCACAAATCCTTGGATTATCTTTAGTAGGTTGGGGCTTTTTTCCAACAATGTAGGAAAAAACATCTGCAAAGATCATGAAAGGAAGGAACACTCAGCAAGAATCAATGCACACTAGATGTGCTACTTTGCAATTAAAACAGGGCAACAGAACCTCTTAATTAAACGTTTTATTTAAACCAATACAAGCACCATGCTTAGCAAAACAAAAAAGATTTGGTTTGAAGTAAACATGCAATGGGAACTAGCAGAGACTAAACAGCATATGGAAGTTGGGCTGGTTACTGAGATTCTCATGGGATTACCAAATTCTCAAAGTTGGCTGTGAAGATCTCACACCTCTTATCCCCCACAGCACCAGTGCCAACCCTGTGGTGCCAACCCCAAGACAGGTCATACCCAGTGTGGCTCATGTAACAGGAGCAAGGGTTTCACTGCACCCCTCTGGTGCCCCATCACACTGCCAATTACTGGTCACTAGATGTACACATGGAAACAATAGTTGCACCACTGTTCCAGCTACTAAAGCAAGGAACTCAACTCCCTTGGCTTTTGCATGGTTGAGCCAGACCCCAATGCCAGTTTAACATTGTTTCTGGACTATTTTACAGTTAAAGATACAAAAAAAAATAAAGAATCCTGGTACAAACACATAAGATGCTCCTTTGGAGAAGTGAAAAGGTGTCAACACCTGCATTATTGCCTCCCAATAGATCAAATAGCATCCATGATACTAGAAACACACTTAAACCCATCCAATACCAGCATTTAAGTTTTTTTCTGTTAAAAATAGTCAAACAATACTAGTCCATTTCATGGGCTGACGTGCAGATTCATGCTTTAATTCAGCTTACCATCAATAGGATGACAAGAGCCATACCCCAGCCATTGATTCAATACTTAAAGCAAACCAGGTTAATTGTGGCACAAGTCTCCCTTTGAGAGACCTTTAACTCCAGGCCAAGGTTTTTATGGCCAACTTACTAACTCCTGAAAAATAGGAGCTCCCAATGGAAAAAGCTGACTCAGACCTTTAGCTACAAAGGCTCCCATAAGCAGCGTTCGTTCATTTAGTTTGAACCCTCTTTAGAGATCTGGAAACTCAAGACACACGTAGATTTACAGATGGGCAACTCACTAGGAAAGCACAGTCAGAACATACGGGCCTTCTGGAGATGGATCTGCCTCCCACTGATCTTAAGAGGGCAGCAGCACAGAAAATACAGTTCTGAAAATAAGGTGGGGAAAGCACATTGTGAAGAGAAATATTAGTTGTGCAGGAAAGATTTTGACATAATTAACAGCCTTGCTTGATCAAGTATTAGCACTACCTATACCTCAAGGGCTGAGGACCATAAGCAGCTGACAGTGGTGTCAGAACTGCATTAAAACCAAGGAAACCACAAACAGCAAACATCCTCCTCACATTCGTTCTCCAAGTACCTGCAGCTGCTTCCTCACTTCCACAGCTCAGAGCGGGGAAGGAGGTACAGCTACCAAACAAAGCTGCTTGAAGGGTAATACTGGTGGGCTGAGCAGCATCCACATCACCTTTCAGTAGACAGTATGCTTTAAGGCTGTCAATCACATCAGGATTTGGTTGCTTTCTACAAGACTTGCAGGGCAGCAAGTCCTTACATGGAGGCAACAAGAGCATCCAGAGTGAACTGAACTCAGCCTGAAAATACAGCCACAAGTAGTATTTTCTTGGCAGAAGGTGGAGTGATCCAGAGTTGACAAATCAAAGGCAATCATCTGACTGCAGCAGCTCCTCCTCCATCCTCCTGAGAGAAACAGGCCCTTTTTACAGCTATTTTTGTCAAGACCTGTGCAAGCAGCGGTGGGATGCTGGCAGCCCACCAGTGTACAAAGTACAGTGACAAAGATTAGTAATCCAGTTTCTCCCCACCACAAATCAAGCTGAACCTTATGAGTGGCAGCTTCCCTCTGACCCAGGCTGTACTTTGAAACACCTTACCTTTAGCACAACACCAACAAAACAAGATCCTCACTGTTTCAAGACTGATGCTTAGAATGAAACCATTCTTTAAACCAAAGTCTTACTTACGCAACATTTGTCACAAAAGACATTGTTTTTATTGATCTGTGGTACAGAATGATCAAGCAACAGTTTCATAATGCAGAGGAGGGTTTTTTCGTGTCCAGGGAAATGAAATTGATTTTTCCAGTTCACTATGTTAACATAGAAATTTAATTTTAATTACAAGCATTTCTTCCCCACACTGAGAGATCAATTTAATTGGATCATTCTAACATATATTCTGAAATGCTCCTCTCAAGACAGATTTGTATACAAATAAATGAGCAGTAACATCAAACTAAGAAGAGATTCACCAACACTGAGGACCTTTGCAAATGAATTCCCTGTGATCTTAGTGTTAAAAACACTAATTCCTCTAACACAACGTATGTTTACAAATGAAACACAAACCTCCTTTCAGCAAAGGTTTCACAGCATGAAATACTGGCCTCCAAATTTAACACTGCATTCCTTCTTGTTAGGGCAGCTGTATTTTAAGGTATGTTATCAACAGGAAGCTGCTCTTACGCAGATACTTATTCAGTAGCACAACAAACACTCATGGGTAAGATAATGAGATACCATCAATGAGCACTCCCTTTGCCACTGCATGGGCTGAACATGTCCCCCTATCAGACAACTACTCTAGTCAATATAAAACAGACCTGTAAAAAGACTGGTCATTTATAAAAGTTAAATACTATTTTTCACATTAGAATATTTGCTGTTTCAAAGAGATGAACCTTATGTAACTGAAAAAAAAAATCAAATTATCACTTATGCAAAAGCTTGATCTGGAATGTCATTTTGACCAACGAACAGTTAAGAAAGTTAAAGACTAATTATTCAAAAGCTATGTGTGGCCAACTTTTATAACAAAAGAGATATAAATCATTCATCATCATGAAAAGCTGTAACCTCTTGACTCCTACAAATGGAGCAGATGACTGGTATTCCAAAGAAAAGGAGGTTAGCTTCTTATTTTTAAAGAGATGTCAACTGCAACACTAGGCACTAGGAAAAAGTGTCACGTGGATTCTTTAACAAAGTTTTTTTACCAAATTTGTAGTAAGTGGCAGTGTAAAATTCTCAAGTCTTTTTAAAGCTAACAAATTAAAGGCACACAGTTATTAACAGGTGTTCATATAACAGGAAATGAGCAAAGAGGTAAACTTCTTAACAGTGTAGTAAGTTATATACGTGAGACACCTGGTACGAGTAACCAGAGTTGTAATTCAGCCCTTAGTTATCATCTAGCTCCTGTAAGACTGTATTAGCATGAGGACAGACAGTCAAAAGCTTTGCCCTGAAATTTAGTAAGATTGACTCAGTGATCTGAGGAATTACTGGAATGACAAAAATTAGTTTTAAGGATTTGAGAAAGTTCACATGGACTCGATGGGAAGATAAATGAAGAGATCTGCTGTACAAGGGTTTTGTCTTTGTAATACTAAATGCTTCCAGGGAGCAGTTTTCAAAGTTGAGAAGGTGTTTAAGTCAAAAAGTCTGAGAAGTGAGTGACAGTACATCATTTCTGCATATAAATGGCTAGTATATGTCATAAGGATGCATTTGTAGCTCAGAAAAAGTTAGCATCAGCTTTCAAATTATGTTCATGGTTATAAATCCAGAACTGAACTAATTTAGTTATAGAAATATTAGTCACAAGAGTGCAAAAGGAGTCCCTGCAGAGGAGTATTCCCTTTTAACCAGGTACAAATAAGGAAACACCTGCAAAGATTTGTTACTTCAAGGAGACAGACCTGCTATTCTTTGCACAAACTTTGCACAAGAGAGATACTGCAGGAAACAGACGTAAATACAGTGCATTCTTTCAGATGTAAGTATTCATGTCTGGTTCCAGTATTATCAGGATGGTACATAAATACTTGTTACAGAGGTTTTCTTAATGGAAGAAGCCCAGTTTCTCACGCAGCCATTCTTCAGTTAGGTCTTCTGTATTTCTTATTTCAAATACCTAAATAAAATTGCAGTGCATGAATTCTTGAGCTGACAGTACTTGCAAGGGCAAGCATACAATGCAGTCAATACCTTTCAAAACAAGTAATTTGAGCTGTAACAACCCAGTATCCAACCTAGACCCTGAAAGGATCAGTTCATAGTCTAAAGAAACACCACTGGAAAATACACAAGACTTAAGTGGTGAGGACTATTACTAACTTGGTCAAGAACTCGCTAACTCCTATTTCTAGACCTCATTCTTCTTTAACAATATGTGAGAACAGCACAGGTCCATTTTAAAGTTACTCTGGATTAGCACCACCTCATGTGCATGGTCTCAGCAAGAAGATATACAAATTAATTTAAACTCTGGGCTGAATTAAGCCTGAAGCTCAAGAAGTTTTCTCAGCCCAAGACAGTTATTCTTTCTTTGAACTGAAATAAATTCATAGCATCTGGTGGCTTTTTACAGATGCAGAGCAACATGCCTGGGATACTTCAGAATAGAAAACTTGCAAAAAAATTAGTAATTAATAATCCCCAAAACTACCAACCCAAAGCTCTGCAGAAGTCTCAAACAAGCCCTTAACATAGCCTTGAGCCAGAAGACAAGACCAAAGAGAACAACATACTCTTTACATTCCACATGGGCAAGTATCTCTTGGGTTTTTTAAAAACCCTTGAAGAGGGACTAAGTTAATTGCTGACCACAGTCTTTGAGATGCCCACAAATGATCATCTGATCAGAAGTTGGGTAAATTTTACAAATCCACAGGCCAACAGAACGGATGGGATTTAGTAAGACTCACAGAACAAGCTTCTCAGTGAAGCCATTGTTTGGAATGAACTTCCTATTTAGCCCTGTCCTCAGCCATTTCAACATTTTAATCTTCTTCAGAAAACAATTCCTTAAGTTTTCTAACTTTTCTTCCTCCCTTCCCATCTCTGGATGCTGCTTCTTGTAGTCAGACAATGATCCACTCCTACCAACTCATCTTGATTTTTCTTTTTAAAGTAAAAATTTTCCAGGGAAAAGCAGCAAGCCAGTGTGGTAACAGAACAGCTTAACAGAAGCCAAGCTAATACACAAGCTGCTTAGAAAAAAAAGACTCAGTTGAGTCAGATGCAGAAAATGCACCAGGAGGAAGTCACAGCACAAGCTGAACCGAAACAGCTCAGTGAGTGGCAAGAATAAAGCACCTCTGAAGAGCGAGTAAGCAACCTGAACTGGAGACAGGCTGTCTTCACCAGCTCCAGAAGGAAGCTGAACAAGGAACTCTATGTCCACTCCCAGGCTTTTATTCTCAAGCATTTCAGACTGAATTTCTCCCACTTGGCAGGTGGTAGTAACTTCAGGATATTACACAGGCTTTCAGCTTCTCATCAACTCTTCCTTCATGCTTACTGCAAACTGCCTTCCTCAAGGAATTCTTCCTTCCTGACAAATCTAGAGTTCTCAGGCCTCTAAGATGCAGATTTAACAGACCTCAAAACAGATTTCTTGGGGCTGTACTGATTGCTTCCACCATCTTATCTTCTGCTTCCCTCCTATTTACTCTTGTCAACTTGATGTCTAAATTAAAACAGATAGGTCCTTTCTTACAGCTAGAAGAGGCAGAAGTTCACAGTTCTCTAACATGCCAGTAAAAATGTGTGTCAGGACAGTAAGAATGCTCAAAATAAGGAAAACCAAAAGGGAATGGTGCTCTCAGGAATGGGGAAGTTCCTGGAGAAGGGGGGAGAGGCCTTGACACAGGGTGCCCAGAGAAGCTGGGGCTGTCCCTGGATCCCTGGCGGGATTCAAGGCCAGGTTGGATGGGGCTTTGGACACCCTGGACTGGTGAGGGATGCCCCTGCCCATGGCAGAAATGGCACTAGCAGGGGGCTTTAAGGTCCCTTCCAAATAAAACCAGTGGCTATTTTTGCTTTACTGGTTGAAACTAAGCCTTCAAGAAATTTAAGTGCCAATTAATCAGACATTTCAAAGATCTCCAAAATGACAACTTTTTTCCCCAATATACCTAGGCCTAGTGAATACAACAATTTCTTCTGGTCTCAAGGAGGAAGCAAACACAGGAAGATTTAGAGCTGTTCAGCATTTGGCACATACATTACTTATTCTGAAGGCTACATTCTGCAATCATACAACCCCATACACCATGCAGCAACACTAGTCTGCTCAACAAGACTTCAGTCTATTCTTCCCACCAATAAATTCATTCCCCAAAGTAAAGACATCCATCCTATTTATGGTAATTTAGAGAACACTGTTCTCCTTGTACCCTAAAACGCCAGAAATCTCTGCATGGATCCCTCTCTTCAGCCTTCCTAAACCAGAATCTGTTCACTGCACACTTCCTGCAACAGGTGCAAGCATGACAAAACAGCTTCTGCAACCAGTATTTAAGGAAGATACAGTTATTTCAACTAGTGAATTATACCTTAGTGAGTTCGGCTGTCTGTACAAGCTTATTCTTGCTTCCAGCATACATCATCTGCTGTTCAGGCTTACATCCTGTAGTTGTGTGGGAAAAAAAAGAGGGTTTGTTTAGTTATTTTGACTGCAACACTTCAAAAATAAGACTTTTTTTTAAAAAAAAGAATCCAAATTGAAAGCTGAAGTCTCCATTCAGAAAAGTGACCTATTTCTTTACATACATTATCATCTTTGTTCTTACTCTCTTATCTAGTACCAGAAAAGCACTTCCAGAAGTAATACTTGTGCAGCTTGAACTGGTGGTCTCAACATGCACCTCTTTCTGCTCAGAGCCAACATCAAGTATGGCAAACTTGAATCAACATAGAACCTCCCACCACTGCAGCTGCATGCTGATTACATTCAAATCTCTGCCCCTTGCTATTCCTGCATGATTTCTGTGTCTTTCCTCCTTACACAGATCTTTACAGCATATACCTTTGAGCTGGAGTGAAACTGAGAACAAGTCAAGCCAGTCTGAATTTGTTGTTCTTTCTCCTAATCTCTCCCCAAATGAATTGGTAGCTCAAAAGGAGTCCCTACCCCCAGTCCCAAACACAGAGCAACTTCAGTTCCAGTTGAAGTTCACTGCTCTTTAAAGTCCCAGCTAATGGCTCATTGTTTCTGATTCCAGTATCAGTCTAACCACTAACTCATGTCTGCAGAAAACCTCAAGAAAAAAGGGCTTTTGTTTAGAAGTTTCTAGATTTGAGTGTACTTTCAAATCTTACCAACCATGAAGAATGTTGTCTGACCTCTCTCCTCATGGAGTAGCACAAGTCTGCCTGCTTTGCTATTTCAAGGTCTCCCAGGAAGTTTCTTACTGCTGCTCTAACTCAGGAAATATCTAACCTTTCAGAAGACAAGTAACACCCAGCACAGTCATACAAAGATTTGCAGGCAACCACAGAAGAATATGCTTGCTAGTTGCTAAACAGTTTTACCTACCTAGCTATTGTAGTTCTGAGCAATGGAGGGTAAAACAATGCAGTCAGTTTATCTTCTTCTAGAGGATAACAATGATAATCCAGTAATACCAGCAAGCTACCCTATTACAACTCAGAACACAGATGGAAACCACAGAGGCAATCCAGCTCCAAGTCCAAATCCAGTCAGGTTATTTGCCTTCTAACAAAAAATCACACAGCTCCCTGTGCAGGTATATTTATGGTGAGGGTTGCTGTGATACCAGCAGAGGTAACCACTGCTCTACATAAGCTTGAGATGGTGTAAGTCATTCTCCCTGAATATAGCCTGTTCACCCAGCACTTTCACCTGCCCAGATCTGGGTGATGGGAGTCCTTTTTCCTCCTTTTCACTTAAGAGTTGTGACAGCCCTTTAGACCTTCACAGCACTGTTTGGAGGCCAGACTCACAGCCCCCCTGGAAATCCCTACTCTCTAACCCCACTCTAACCCTTTCATGGCTAGATATGGGTTCCCATACCTCTCTGAGCAGGATAGGAATTTCTCCCCACCCTTCACTAAACCCCTTACTAGCAAGATGGGCAGAGGGGATCAGAAACCCTTAGGAACAGAGGTGGCACCTTCCAGCCTGCTCCTCCCTCACTTCCCAAGCCTTGCCTAGCCGTATTTTGAGGATTCCCTACAATCTGAAGAAGGTGACAGAAACACATTTGGTTGAGCCTACAGGAATAGATGCAAAGTGCTCCAGACCCCTTTCCTTTACAGGAGGGTGTCGCTGAGCAGATCACTAAGAACACAGTGGGCAGCTTTGGTTGAAGCTGCCCTTTTGGCCAGCCATGCAGGAAGCTAACACTTCTGTTCAGCCTTCAGAAACACAAAAGAATCTCTTTATCATACTTCCTAAGTACCCTAAACATAAACCCCTGAGGAGGGAAAACCTCCAGCAACTAGGGAGGAAGTGTTGACACTTGTCACAAGCTGATGGCAAGGACAGAGCCAATACACTAGATTCCTCTCTGCCAAAGAAGGTCTCCAGATAATGCTACAGCTTTATAGTGGCATAAGCAAATCTACCCAGAAGCATCTGAAGTGCTATTTGAGCATTAAACATTCATTTCAGCTTCCACAGAACAGAACATTCCCATATTTACAGCATGTGCTAGCTAGCATTCAGAGTGTTCACTCACCAACCGGACTGGAGAAGATAAAGCACAAGGGATAAGAAACTCTTCCATCATCGTGCTGATACTTGTAACTATACACAATAAATGTTTTTTCTGAGGTTAAAGAAGCAAAGCAATCAGTGATCTTGTTATGATCTAATCCTTGGTCATCAGAGGTTTATGCAGCCACAAAAAAATCTTGCACTGTAGAAGATACTTTAGATTTGGTAAGTAGTCTCACTTTTGCTCTGTTTTCACTTCCATATTTGACTTTCAGAACCAATCCCTTGGGTCTACCAACCTCTACCACAGCTGGGTGTGACAGCTCAGCTAAAAAAATCACCTTTTCCTCACAAAGATTCATAGGATATCCTGAGTTGGAAGGGACCCATAAGGATCATCAAGTCCAACTCCTCTCCCACCAACACCTTTCTGGCTTAAAAGACACCTGCACTTCACTGTTGCAGACGTTTTGTTGAACTGAAGTTCTAGCTAGGACTCCTGCTTTACAGCCTCCTACTGCACTAGGGTCATGCAAGGAAAGATGCAGAATGGCAGCTTTTGAGTACCCCTCTTATTTCACCTACAGAACAGTTTCCTTCCCCACTCTTCTTTTTAAATACAGGGATTCTTCCCTAGATCACATCTGCACCACTCCCAAAACCAGTAACTGCAGCAAAACAGTGAGGGTCACAGGCTGAGAAAGTACCAAAACAGATCCTAAGTTACACAGACACTTTGCTATATTTAGAAGAAGCCACATACACTGTTGGTACATTTTACTCCTTTACATTAACAACATTGTGGCTTCACTTTACTTCCCCAAACATGATATAGTCTAAAAGGAAATGAAATCTCAGGAAAAGCTTAAACATGACAGTAATTTTTTCAACAAGCAGGACAACTGTTTGTTGCACTGTGAGAACTGATCCCTAGGTTCTCTCACAAATAATCTGTAAAGTCACACTACAGGCAAGTATTGGCCTAAAAAGGTGAAGTTCAACTGTGAGCTTTTTGAACAGCTTCCAGGAGTAAGAACAAACACCAGCAGCATGAGAAGGATATCGAGGTTGTCTCTCAGGCAGCTCATCTTTTAGCTCATCAGGAGAAATACCCTGGTGACATTAAACACAAGGAATATTTGAACAAACGATCTCACACTTGAAGGCAATACTGTGAAGGCTAAAGCAGAAACAGCTCTAAGTTAGATGTACATCTACAGTTGAACTGATAACAATCTCACACAAATTACTAGAGTGGTTTAGGAAAACTTGTGTGCTAACAGATTCCGATGACTAAACAGAGACTTAATGTTAGCATGAATAATCATCCCTATTTTAGGCATAATGAGTTTAGAAAACATTTCTGGCTCCAGTTGGATATGCTGGCAGCTACCATGCTTTTCTAACTCTACTACTAAACAGAATTAAGCAAGCACACACCAAAAAGTATGTTAAAATCAGCTACTTTTGAAAAATTCAGTCCTTCCTCCTTGAGCACGCAAAACAAAGAGTCCCCATTCTATTTAAATGTTACATTAACTTCTACATTCTAGAGAATAAAACTACAGTTAATGCTCAAACCCTTGGGAAGGATTTAAATTTTGCCCTATGCACCATTAGGAAACCCTACCCACTGGGCTGACCTTGTTATGCCACCTATCAAATTTAGAGTCTGCAGAGGATTAACAATCCTAGCTTCTAATTGATAGCAGATCAGCTCAGAGTCAAATATGCAGATCTACATGGAAACACAGCAGAAATCTCTTCCAAAAAGCCAGCAGGTGCCAAAGATGCATTGTACACAGCTGTATTATTAACAGCTTTAAACCAACTCTTTTTGGTGCAATTAATTAGTCAACTCAATTGCTTCTGCATAATTCCACTATTAATAGTGCTGCGCTGTACATGCAGAGTGACCATGCATTTAAATAAGCTCATGACCCAAATTAGATTAAGAGTTTGATAACAATTTGAAACTAAGGCAGTACCTTAGAGACAACAATACATTGCAGGCTGAAGATACTCTTATTTACAATTCATTTAACAAACCTCATGCTCCTCATCCAGCACCACCAGCTGCTTATCCTTGTCGATTTTCACTACAAATCAAAACAAGACACAGATCAATGGGTTTGGGGTTTTATTCCAATCCATTTATAGAATGTATGCACAAAGCTTTTAAACATTTCCTCACAAGCATATTCCTTGTGCTTCCATTATGCTGCTTCAGTCTCTCTCATGACTTCACAAAATCACTCAAGCCAAGAGAAGACACAGTCCAAGTGCTGTTCACTGCAATACACTTTTCTCAAATTTCAAAGACAGGAATGCCAAACTCCCCTACTTAAAGGCTACAAAACTTACAAACTCAAAATGACTGTGCCTTGACTTTTTTTTTTTTTTACTATCATTTTACAACCACTGGTAAGACTCTGAGCTGCAATTAAGTCTAAATACTCAAGAGCAGATGAAGCTTTGTATCAAAAGGACAGTGTTGCTTCACTGTTAAAATTACAGGTGGAATTAGAAGTGCTGAAGTTCATACCAGAAACAGCCTCTTGGCTCACATTTACCTGCCACAGCAGCAGCATTACATAGGAAAAGAGGAAAGATTTTCTGCAAGGCCTTGCAATTTTGGTCAGACATGTTTTAAAACTTACTTATAATGGCAGCATTGTTGGTTTCTTTACGAAACCGGAATTTTCTCAGTTTCTCCACCAGGTCTTCAGCAACATCACAAACCACCAGAGATTCGCTCTGCAAAAGGGAAATGGCAGAAGGGAGGGAAAGATAAATCTTTCTAGTAAACCAGAAAAAAAAAAAACCACATCACACATGTACTCATAAACCCTGCTGAAGTCCATACACATACACCAGAAAAACCATGGATGAAAGGAGATTTTTAAAACAACTAAAAAACCTCTATCACTATCAATGGAACACTAGCCATTTTACCATCCCTCCTCAAAGCCACACAGTTAGCTAGAAGTATTCTATTAGCTATTCCTGAAATGGAATTATTCTCATAACTCTAAGAAGTAAACAAATTTTACAGTTCACTTGCCAAGACAAGTCCCTCAGAGCAGCGGTAAACTGGCTAGTTTAAGCATTTAAGATCACAGGAGCTACCACTAGTGTTTCAGAAGAACAGAGGCAGCAATCACAGGCACCTGTTTATTTTTACCCACAAAGGTATTAACTGAGCTTCTGATATTTAAACACAAAGACATTTTAATCAAAAATCACATATCCTTTCCCCCATATCACTAACTCCCAACTTCTCAGAAGAAATATCCAGATAGCATATTAGTCACCACACTGAAGATGGGGAAGGAAATCATTATTTCACAAGCAGCCATGCAGGTTATCTTCCATTACACATTCAGTTTTCAAACTGTACCAAGCCAACCACTGCAACTTCCTGAGCAACATTTTACACACACAATGTCTACCACCACAGCTGAGAGAGGCAAGCCAGCTAGATGAAGCAAAGTTTAGTTTGCATCTCCAACTTATTCACGTTACTGTGTTTGTCAGTTCCTAAGGCATCGAGGTTTTTGTGCCAGAACAGCTGCACTTGAAGACTTCTTTAAAAGCAAATTTAAAAGATAGTTGCAAGACTACTTACTCCAAGCTCCCCTAATGAGCTGTTCCATTGAGATAAATCACTGCTTACAAATATTTAACCTCCCAAGTTCTATCTCCTCATGTTCAACACCAGCTCGTTTGTGAGGTTTCCCTCAAAAAGCAGAGCAGTGTTTTTCCTTCTCTGCTTTCAAAATCACCTTGCAAATATCCTATGTTTGTTGTTACTCCTAAAAAGATCTCCACCGTGACTAAATCCTGGCACAAAGCCTTGTGCCTCTGCTTCCTTTCAACAGCTGGAGAGGAAATCAGGCTCTGCTCTGACAGGACAGGTCAGGCACCGTGCATGCAGCCTGCGTTATTTTGCTTGTTTGCCCTAAGCTTCAATGACTGTTCCTGGCTCCCTTTGATCCACAAACATTATTAACACCCACCCTCACTATTTCAGGAGGTCTCTAGTTAGAAAAAATAAACAAACTCAGGGCTGGAATTCAAAGCTGAGGTTATAATCTGTATCAAATGCTCTTTTATGAAGGGAGCGTTTCTTCGCAGCCCTCTAACTCTGCTTGGGATGAGAGTCCAACGCAGTTTCCTGCCGTCTTCCTGCTGAGTAAGCAACGGTCTCGCTTATACTTGCGTGGCCACACAAGTATGAAATCTTTAAAGAGCTGAAGGCTGCAGAACACACGGCCACAAGATGCAGCTCACCTGCCCGTGCTAAGCTTGGCTCAGCGGTTTAATAAGAACCCAAGAAAGCCAAACCGAGAGCCAGGAGGAGCGCACAGGCGGCGGGCACACCTGCCAAGCAGCACAGCTGCTGTGGGCTAGCCTCAGCCACCGCCCGCACCAGCCGTGTACCTCGGGATTGCCAGAAAGCCATCGCGCCCGATGGCAGGGCAGGTCGCGACTTCCCTTTTAAACAGCTGCTCCTCCGCTCACCCGCCCAGCGGAATAACAACCGGGGAGATCCTTCTCCCGGCGGGGCGGCAGGGGAGCGCGGCACGACCTCCGGGACCGAGCCGGAGGAGCTCCTCACAGCCCGAGCAGCGAAGGGCGCCGGCTCGCCCTGAGGAGAGCGGCGCCCACCCCCGCCCCTCCGCTGGCTCCCGCTCTTCCCTCAGTCCTTCCACCCGAGCCCGGCCGCGCGGGGACACCGGCCTCACGCCGCCTCT
>VZTU01007165.1:43423-73934 GCA_013400835.1 Zapornia atra
CCTCCCCCCTTTTCCCCTCTGACCAATCAACAACACCGTCGGGCGGCATCACCCGCCTACGGGTAGCGAGGAGGGTCAAGGGCCGCGGGGAACGGCTTTCCCCTCTCCCCTCCCCCGCGCTCCGGGTGCGGCTCACGTGCCGCGGACGCCTGAGGGGAGGGAGGACTGGAACGAGGGCGCGTGCCGCGGCGTCACGTGACGCCCCCCAGCCTCGCACCCCGCTGTGCCGTGACTCCCCCCGAGGGAGGGGGCGGGGTCGTGTGCAAAGGGGCGCGCGCGTGTTGCCTCAGGTACCGGCTGGCGGCTGTGGTGGAGGCGGGAGGGCGACATGGAGCCGGGCCGGGCCGGGGCGGTTCTCTGTGTCCTTAGCGGGTGACATGCTTTAAGAGTGGCAAGGGCTGGGGATAGGTAACCCCGATCCGCCGGCCGTGCCCCTCGTGCCGAGGCCGGGCTGGGATATCAGCCCCTGGGCAGGGTCTGGACCAGGGAGGGTGACCACAGTAAGGCTTATGGGTAACTGCACATCCTTCGCTAAAACCCCAGAGAATACACACAGTTGACAGTTAAAAAGGCCTCGTCTGGAATGTCTGTCTCATTAAACATAAGAAAATACAAGTGTGAGACAGAAATTGGGCTTAGTAAATTCCACTGCACGTGGTACTTCTTGTTTAGACAAGTTGAGCGTAATCCTGGAAGTAAACCAGGATTCAGAGCTCACAAATCACAAATGTGAACAGTGGGCATAAGGCAGGCGCTTCTTTTCCATAATAGGTTATTGATGGAGGGCTGCCTTGATGCTAGAGGAATCTTCTGGCCTTTTTCGTGCTGCTGGGAATTGAACCTACTGTAACAGAAAAGAAAGTGCCTTCTTGGCGGTCCTGTACCAGTGAGCATTAAAAATACCATCGCTTTGCTCACTCACTGGATGAAGGGATTGAATGTTCCTTCAGTAAGTTCACGGATGACACTAAGCTGGGAGGAAGTGTTGATATGCCTGAGGGTAGGGAGGCTCTTCAAAGGGATCTGGACAGGCTGGATCCATGGGATGAGACCAACAGGGTGAGGTTCAACAAGGCCAAATGCACAGTCCTGAATTTGGGACACAACAACCCCATGCAGTGCTACAGGCTTGGGGCAGGGGGGCTGGAAAGCTGCCTGGAAGAGAAGGACCTGGGGGTGTTGGGTGACTGCAGACTGAACGTGAGGCAGCAGTGTGCCCAGGTGGCTAAGAAGGCCAATGGCATCCTGGCTTTTATCAGACCCAGCATGGTCAGCAGAGCCAGGGCAGGGGTTGTGCCCGGTACTCAGCATTGGTGAGGCTGCACCGCGAGCACTGGTTTCAGGTTTGGGCCCCTCACTTCAGGAAGGACATCAAGGTCCTTGAACAAGTCCAGAGAAGGGTAACCAGCCTGGGGAAGGGGCTGGAGGGCAAATCCTCTGAGGAGCAGCTGAGGGAGCTGGGGATGTTCAGCCTGGAGAAGAGACTGAGGGGAGACCTTATCACTGCCTACACTATCACCGCCTACACTGACCTGACAGGAGGGTGCAGAGAGGTGGGTGATGGCCTCAACCTGTGCCAGGGCAGGGTCAGAGCAGACTTTAGGAAAAAGTTCCTCACCAAAAGGTTTGTTGGGTGATGCCCAGAGAGGGGGTTGAGTCACCTTCCCTGGGTGTGTTTAACAGACGGGTAGATGAGGTGCTCAGGGATCTGGTTTAGCACAGGACAGGAACGGTTGGACTCGATGATCTCAAAGGTCTTTTCCAACCTGGTGATTCTATGATTCAAAGAGGATAAAGCAGACAGGAAAACTTCCCATCTGAGAGACAACCTCTTGTGAATTAAAGACTTAAAATGCCAGGTCTGTGAGAGAAAATTGCAGATTTTCAGTGAGCTCTTTGGTAAACACCATGGAAGTGCAGGGCTGCCAGGCAGCTGTGGAAGCCTCCCTTAATCCCTGCGCGCTGAGGAGCGCGGTTATTCCCCCGTGCGGTGCTGCGTGGGTAGCTTCCTTATTCATCTCCGGATGCAAAACATACTGCTGGCGTGCTCGATTTAGAATGGCACCGGGGGAATTTGGCAGCCTCCCGCCTTTACCCGAGGCCAGCTTTCCAAGGGCACCGTTAACGCGCGGAGGTGTTTGATGTGGGGTTTGCCGCCGGGTCGCATTCGCGCCCTGTGTTACATCAACGCTCGGTGTAAACCCAGGCAGCCGGGGAAACCCTCTAGCCGTCGCTAGGCAACGTAGCCCAGCCCCCCTTCCCGACACGCCCATCTCCGGGCAAGCTGAGGGCAATGGCGTTACTTAGCTGCTGCGCATGCGTGTGCGCCCGAGAGCCGGTGGGGGTGTATATGGTGAAGCGGGAGGTACGGCCGGGTTTCCCCCCGCCGTGGGGCGGTGCGGTTCAGCCCCATGGCAGCCGTGTTTCTCGTAACGCTGTACGAGTATTCGCCGCTCTTCTACATCACCGTGGTGTTCATCTGCTTCCTTGTCACTAGCGGCCTGGTGTTGGGCTGGTGAGTGCGGTGCGGTGGCAGGCGCTGGCTGCGAAGGGGCAAGTGTGGGGCTGACACCGGCCCTCTGCGGGTCGGCCTTGCCTGTGGAGGCCGGCGAGGGGTGCTGGGCCTCGGCTGCAAGGGTCTGGAGGCGTAATGAGGTGGTGCGGTGTGGGAAGGGGGTAGTGGGAGCTGGCAGCCTATCCCTATCATCGAGGAATGGTGTTTGGGGGTGTGGGCTGGCCCTGGGGTGGAACAGCACCGGGGCTGGGTGTGCGAGGCCTGGCAGCGCTCGGAGAAACGTGATTGTGCTGGAGAAAGGAGTGTAAGGAGGGGTAGCGCTAGCGATGGGGGAAGAGGGGCTGCTCCAGCGGGAGAAGGGGAGGATAAAAGTTGTGGAGGAAACGGTATTGTTGGAAGAGGGCCTGACCCTGAGCGGGGATGGGGTCAGGGAGGGCTGCTTCAAGGGACAAGTTTGGAACTGCTGGAGACAGGCATTTCAGTGAGTAAAGTGCCTGTTGTTTGGCTGAGTAGCAGCTAAATCAGCTAGGCTTAAGGCTGAGTTATTACTGAGGTGTGAGCCTACCCAGGACCACTGATGGGGCACCAGTGTGTTCCACTGATGAATCTCAGAGGAGAAAGGGGTGTTTCAGCTGAACCAAAGAGGGGGCTGGGGCTGGTGTGGGGAGAAACCTGAAACAACTGACCTCTTAAAGTGTCTAGAGGGGTGATGAGCTGCTTTTTTCCTGCCAACTCAGGACTGTCCGTGAATGTAAATACTGATACTTGCCAAGCAGAGAGCATTAATTAGTAATGAACATATTTTACATAGAAATAGTGGATACACCACACTCATGTGACTTCTGGAGAGAATGAAATTGAGTTATTGCATTTCGTCCCATTGGTTTAACACTAATCAATGTTGTGCTCTGCTTAGGTGTTTTCTTTGTCTCTCTTTGAATTACAGATGTTTTAGCTGTAGCTGTATGTTCTTGTGGCAGTTTATAAACGCTCTGCTTGACTTTTCCTTTAGTGCAAAGTCTTTCCCTTGTTTGCATCACTTTGTTAGCTGCCACTGGCTCACACATATGCCATCTATTGCTTTCAGTGTGAATGAAGCTATCTTTTGATCTTTCAGATACGCTCTGTGGAAAGTTTTTGTTCTTGTTTTGCATTGCCTCCCCTAGTGTTGGTTAAGTGGTAGTGAAGGCAAGACTGGTTTTTGTTATCTTTCTGCTGGATGAAGCACCACTTCGTTATTTACTTGGAGAGAGAGGTGGTAGAAGTCCTTTTCGTAATTCTCTGTCCCATTGCACACTGGTGGTACTGAATTGAATCGAATTCTCTCTGCTCTTCCTTATTTGCTTCATTGGTTCTTCAATAAAAGCTTTACAAAAGACTATGCTCAAGCATGATTCAAATAAATCTCCTGCATATATATCCCAAACCAGTGATCCTCTATCAATTTAATCATTATTTATCTGATTATAACAAAGGCTTTGCAATCCCTTGTTGTAAAATGCCTGAGATAGGTATTCTAGAAGATCCTTATGGTGTCCACTGATAGTTTTAGGGCTGTGGGCTGCACAGAGGGATCTCCAGATGTATTTTTATTTCAGGATCAGAGATTCTAGGTACATCTGCACTAGATATTATTGCAGTTTATGGAAAACATATACAAACTGTCTCTTCAAACCAGTTTGTTAAGGAACTGTTAGTCAGGTGGAAGCAGTAACCAGGAGCTCAAGGAGTACAAGGACGTGAGTGTGTGTCCAGCTGCTCAGAGATATTTTCTGTTACCTTTGAACTCTGCTGTGTCACCAAGAGCCCCCAAGCAACTTCAGTGTGTCTGCAACTGCAGTTACAACTTAAGTGCTCTTCAACTTACTCATGAAAACAACTTCATCCTTTATTTGCTCCACAGAGTGCTACAAATGCATCTGGTGTCGTATGAGCACATAATACTTGATGTATTGCTGTAATGACATTTTGTTTCTCCCATCATTTTCAGCATCAGTTGTCAGCTTGTTTTATGGATGTGTGTACATCATGGTGTCAGTCAGCCTGAAAAACACCAACTGTTTAGGAATGTTAATGTTTTCATTTTGTACAATCATGCACTGATTTGATGAGCGTCTGTCTTTATGGCCAGCCCTGGACACCTGTGGCTCTGCTCAGAGAGTCTAAGCAGGTTACTGCACAGGTACCTTTCCAGAGCCAGCCCATGAGGTGCCCTGGGCGTAGGAGTGAAGTGGAATTTCAATTAGCTGAATGTGTTCCTATGTGTCATCTATTTAGCTGGAGATGAATGTTTGTACTAGGAGGAGCTGTAGGCTCAGCATCTGTTTGAGGTCCAGGCTGCTCTTTGAAGAAACTATCTCATGAACAAAACCTTTGGAAACTCCCACCACATTGTTCTGAAGAAATTAATTTCCCCCTATACCAGCTGATAGGAATCATAAAATAAAAACTCTGTCTTTATTCATCCTTCATACTCTGAATGCTACTGTACAACTTTCAGATGCACTGTGCCTCCTGGTTGAACAGAAAGGCCTTTCTACCTTCAGCTGCTACTAAAACTACCAGTGGCATTTTTCTATGCCTGCTTTTCATGGTGATTAATTACCCTGTTGCTTTTGACCAGCAAATAAAGTTTCCAAAGAACAGGGTTTTTACTTCAGAATTGGCCAGATGGTGTAGAACAGGAGGCATCATTATGTGTGGCTGGAGAGATTAGCTCTGCTGAGTTTTGGATATTGAATAAGTGAAACAGCTGCTGCACCTGGTTTATTTGGAAGGTGTTTACTGGTGTACATCATTACAGCCCTGGTGAAGTCAGCATGGCTGTGTTTACTCACATCAGAGGGAGATTTGATCCCCCATGCCCACAAACTAAGTATACCTGAGTGTTCCATGTTATTGTATCATCCCAGAAATGCAAACATTTCCATCAAAGCCTAACAAACTGAAGAATTTTATCAAAGATGTAGTAATGAGTATAGAGCTTTTCCCACCAGATTAACCCCTCAGGCAGGCAAGGTGTTAAATGGTAAAGGCAAATATCTATTAAGACTACCAGGAACAGGTTGTTGCTGTTGAGAATGACTTTGAGAATGATTTTTTTTTTTTTTTTCCCTGAAGTAGTTTCCTCAACTTGAAAATGGCTTTTTTCACTGATGTTTTCTCCTGTTAGTCTTACAAAGAGCACCCCTCCAACATGAATCAATAGAAAGGAGCCCAGTGTCAGTAAAAGCTCTCCTTTTATCCTTCGTTTGACACATAGGAGTTAGGAAGGATTTTAAGAGCTGGAAAAAGTAGCAGTTAAGCCAGAAAAATTCACTGTTTGGCTCAGAGCTGTATTGTATGTGAAATTACTTCAGCAATTTTCAACCTGATTTCATTGAAGTTGGTAGTGCCCTTTTCATCTTATTGATATGAGACCCATCTTACCGTAACAGCTGCTATTTCAGCATATGAAATGGAAACAGTTGATGCAGGGAAGAGCTGATCTTTCATGCTGTTCAGAGTTTTCCAGCACCCAGTATGCTGATGGCTGCATAAACCAAAATTCAAAGCCATTAACCAGGCCATCAGCTCAACAGTATGAGTGGCAGTGACCAAAGCACAAATTCAGGAGAATACAGCCCGAGCCAATTAATAACTGTTCTCTCAAATGAGATTCCCACAGCCTCTCCCTGTTGCCTTACTGATGAGAAAGGGCTGGATTAATGCAGTAAAGAAAATCTCTTCAGTCTCTGAAGCAGTCTTCTAATTGTGTATCTGGGACAGTTTCTCTAATCAGCTTTTGGTTGTTGAAAGTTATTACTATCACCTTAAAAAGTGAATTATTTTTAGCCAAGTGTAAAAGGAAGTCTGTTGTGGAGCTTATTTTGCAGATCCTGATCTTTGGTAGTGGTTCTTTTAAAAGCCCCAGGCAATATGAAAATCTTGGGGTTTTTAATTGATGTAAGAAATTATTCCAAAATATTCTTCTTCCCTTTCTTTGATTTTGATTTTGCTTCATAAAGAGTTTGAACTTCTAAATCTTTGCTCCATTATCCTTTTAGGGTCAGAATGTCACTTGGAATAGCATGCTGGTTTTGGCTTTGAAGTGGTCTTAGTGTCTCAGCTTTGATTCTGAGTCTTGACTATTTTGCACTTGGTTTCTGTCTCAAGGCAGATGCTTTAATATCAGGATATTATCATACTTGAGGTTTACATGGGAAATTGGGATCATATTCTCACATAAAAGCATCTTGTTGGCTCTTATTACAGCTAGAACTATCCTAGGGCTGAATGATTTACTCTGAGGTCTTCCTTTTGAGCATGCAGCCTGTTAAGGCTGTTCCATCTTTGCAAGCAGCGATTTATTTGCTTTTAAATATTATTTCATTATTTTTTGTGCTGTAGCAGGATGTGCAGAATGTCAGCAGGGATGAAAGCTCTGACTTAACCATTTACCACTAGAGGGCATTGACTATTCTCGTTAATTTTATCCTCCTCCTATTAAAGGGGTCCCCTTTTCTAGATCCTCTCTATCACTGTGAAGACTTTTACCTTATGCCATGTAAAGCTGGAGTCAGATTGGCAGGTTATATTTTGTATGCATCCTAGCAGATACTCTGCCAAGCCAAGCATGCTCAGTGTGTTGTGCTGCTGAATCATAGACTGGTCTGAGTTGGAAGGGACCCCAAGGATCACAGAGCTCCAACCCCCCTGCCACAGGCAGGGAAACCAACCTCCAGGCCTGGAGCTACACAAGGTTGCCCAGGGCCCCATCCAACCTGGCCTTGAACACCCCCAGGGATGGGTCACCCACCCCCTCTCTGGGCAGCCCGTTCCAGCCCCTCACCACTCTCTCTGGAAAGAACTTCCCCTAACATCTCATCTAACCCTTCCCTCCTCCAGCGTCACTCCATCCCCCTTGTCCTGTCATTATTTACCCTTTTAACAAGCTGATTCCCCTCCTGCTTATAAGCTCCCTTCAGGGACTGGCAGGCTGCAGTGAGGTCCCCCCACAGCCTTCTCTTCTCCGGGCTGAACAAGCCCAGCTCCCTCAGCCTCTCTTTGTAGGGCAGCTGCTCCAGCCCTCGGATCATCTTCATGGCCTCCTCTGAACCCTCTCCAAAAATTCAAACGTGTCAAGACTCATGCTTAACCCACTTATTCTTGTTTCCCCTCTCACAGGTTTGGATTGGGTGTTCCTGTTATCCTGAGAAACTCGGAAGAAACAGAATCCAGCACAAGAGTATTGAAAAAGCAGATGAGACAAGTGAAGAATCCTTTTGGCTTAGAAATCCCTCGACCTGATACAGCTTCAGTAACAAGTCAGTGGATTGCTGATGAGCTTGATTCTTGTCAGTTTGGATTCCTGGGCTTAGTAATTACTAACACTTTCTTACTCTCACTCTTTTCCTTTACCAAAATCCCTTTGAAACATGAATAATTTTTACACAGCTTAAATACATGGTGTTTTTAAAAGTGAAATGTTTGGGTATTTAAGTACAGTTTGGTTCTTATTAATGAAACACTTCCTGCTGTAACAGATTTTTAAGTAACAAAAACATTTGCAGATCACCAGCTACTGTGGGCGTTTTGGTAAACTTTACAGGGTTGTGGAATTCTATAGGATTCATTATAGAACATATGCCACCCACTTAAATCTAAGTCCAGATCTCCAGTGGTGATGGGAAGCACACTACTTCAAAAAAAAAACCTAAATCTTCCTCTCTGTGCTTCACTAGAGACTGAATTTAAGTATCTGTTTAGATCAGAGTTCAGATAGTTCCTAACATACTTGAAATCACCCATGTAGGAAGTGAAATTCATATTCTTCTGCATCACTGGGGTGTAGTAAGCAAGGCTGAGCATCTTACCAACACAGATGTAGAGCCTTCCTATGAATGAGGAAAGGGCTGAACCAGTTTTGCACCTCCCCCAACATAAAAACAACCCCAAACCAATTAGTTGTCAGGTAATATGGATTTTTCAGGAGGTTTGAGCACTTTAATTTAGTGGGACTTTCAAAAGTTCTGCTCCTATTTGTGCAGTGAATGTTAGAAGCTGAGTAGTTGATTTTTAGAAAAGAAATGAAGCACGTGGATCTTCTTATCCCCCCCCTGTGTGATCAGCAGAGCCTTATTCTTGAGACCAGAGAGGGTGTTGTAGGCCAATGACCAAAATTAATACCATTATCTAAAGAGGGAATGGACTTTGGGCTAGGGGTTGTGCTCTTGGGTCTGCCAGTGAGTGTGTAAAATGTTACCAAAAGTTAAATTTCACCCTTTGTGAAGTGCACATGCTACTTTTGTTAGCTTAACCAGCCATTCTACCTCCTCTCCCCCACTTCCTCCTCTATTGACTTTCCTAAGTACTAAACCTAGTCTAAGTTCCTAGAAGATTTGATGCCAGTGATATAAATTTGGGAAACTGAAGTTGTTTTCTGCCAGCTGGCTTTGAAAGAACCTCCACTTAGCAGTTCCAGAACTCCTACATGTGGGTGAGTTAATGAAATCCTTATCTTCTTTCTCCCAGAGGGTATAACCCTGACACCTGACTGTCTGGAAGACTGTATTCTTACCTGCTACTGGGGCTGCAGTGTTCAAAAACTCCACGAAGCCTTGCAGAAACATGTCTACTGCTTCAGAATCAAGACTCCTCAGGCACTGGAGGATGCTCTGTACAGCAAATATCTCTATAGACAGCAGTACTTGTATCCTTTTTTTAAACTGTTTTGACAAAATATGCTAATTTCTTGGCACAGAGAGAGCTGAGACTTGGGAACATTCAGCAGTTCTTGGCACAAGGGATTTATGAACAAATATGATGAAAAATACTCTTAGCAAACGTCACGTTTGTCTACAGTGGCACTGAGGCTGATTGTTTTCCTTGACACATAGAAAGCATTAAAAAAAATGACAAGGAGGAAAAATATTGCCAGTTACCAGAAGATGCTGGAGTTGTTGATTTTGGCCCAGTGCCTAGGTCTTGCTATCCCTTGGTAGCATTGTTGACGTTAGCTGATGAAGAAGACAGAGAAATATATGATATTGTAAGTAAGAGAAGAATGTATTTTAGGGATGTTTTATTTAAGGTCTGAATGTTTCAGAAGACAGGCTTGAATAAATGAGCTCCCTTTCCCTGTCCTCTAGAACATGGTCCCTAATTTTGTCCCTGATGACTAGAGGAGCACAGCAGGGTAATTGTTGCATAAAAGTGATGTGTGCTGTTCAAAAGGTGCTTGTGATTTTCACAGAGCTCCTGTCGGGAGAGGTCTTCGTGCTAAGCCTTGTGGTCAGAGAATCACAGACTGGTCTGGGTTGGAAGGGACCCCAAGGATCACACAGTTCCAACCTCTCTGCCACAGGCAGGGCCACCAACCTCAGGCCTGGAGCTACACAAGGTTGCCCAGGGCCCCATCCAACCTGGACTTGAACACCCCGAGGGATGGGGCACCCACCCCCCTCGTTCCAGCCCCTCACCACTCTCTCTGTTAAAAAACATCCCCCTAATATCTAATTTAAACCTTCCCTCCTTTAGCTTTAATCCATTCCCCCTTGTCCTGCCATTATCTACCCTTTTAAAGAGCTGATTCAGATCAACTTGGTCAGGTGAACCAGGGTTGTGGTGGGTTAGTAAGCTGTTACTCTGATTCTTCTGATCACGTGAACCTGTGGTGGAGCTCTTGTGCTTTTACAGTCCTTTGGATTGCTGTTGGCAAGGTAGGAGGATATTCTTTTTAGTATCTGGCACAGATATTTGAGCTGCTTGCTGACTTGAATATTAGGAACATGGAAATTACCTTTCTGCAAGAGGTCTGAGTCTGTGTAATATGGTACATTATGCCTCACAGCAGCCAACTCCAGGTCATTTACAGGAAGATGTGTAGGTCCTGTAGTAGAGTGAGAGATTCTCAGCTCCCCCAATGGGTCTGCTCTTAATCTCTTACAGTTAAAGCAACTTCATCCTTGTCCTATCCTTTTGAAATTCTTCACTCATACTTCAAATTGACTGATACTTTTTGGAACAGCTTGGGACACACTTTTATCTTCCATCTTTTCATTTGTTTGATGATCTGATAGCACTAACTGCTTGAACTATAATACAAATAAACTCAGAAGCAAATTGTCTAAATCCAGTCAACTGTTTTCTATACATTCATTTGGAAATTGTTTGTAATCACACCAGTGCCTAAAAAATCTGTTCCCTTGTTCCCTTTGCAAGTGATGCCTGTCCTCAGCTTCTTGTCACTTGACCTTAGGACTCCCTTCCTCCCTCCTGTCTCCACCAAGATTCTGATTACACACACACACACACACACCCACCAGTTACATAGATGTACTGATCTGGAATATATGTTTACAGCTCAGATTAGTTTAATATAAGGAGACTAAATTTCATATTTAAGGTGTCTGGCATTGGCAGGGATGTGAATTAGAAACCCCTCTCTTCTTCCTTAACACAGAAGAAAGGAATGGGAGAATGGGGGAGGCATTTTTTCCCTGGCTTTGGAGAAAGGGAACACAACTGGAACCTTAATACAGTCAAAGGAGTAATTCCACCCGAACTCCTTGCCTGGAAAATGTGAGAACTCCTCCTGTTGTTGTTGAAACAAACTTGTAAAAATAAATATAGTGTGGTGAAGGGTCTTTACCACTGTGGCCAGCGTGGTATTACCACCTTACCCTCACATCAGTGCATCAAGCTCCATCTTGAAGTATCTTTGTGTATGTGTGTGTCCATCATTATGGCTGGTGTTCCAGAATCTCTTTTCCAGGGAGGTCTAATTTTTATCTGAACTCTATTTGTGGCCAGATCATACCTATCTGGTTTTGCACTGTAATCTTCCTCTCACTCCAGAAAATTATGACCCTATATAAGAGATACAGAAATGATTTGAAGACTGGCAGGGCTAAAGTGGAGGAAGAGTTAGACCTCAGGCCTGTGTATAGAACAGAAGATTGAGACTTGATTATTGCATACAGGTATTTACAGAGAGAGAAAATACCTGGTGCTCAAGGGAAAGGATTTCTGTAATCAAACAGCATAACATTTCTGCTAGATCATAGCAGAATCTGTCTATTTCTGTACTGCAGGACAGAGGATACAACATCTGGAACATCAAGATGCTTGTGTTAGAAACTGGTCCTACTCAGAGTTTAAAAAGTTGCCTAGATGTCCAAACAAACTATGAATTGAGAACATGCATTGTCATTGAGAAAGCACTTACAGTGGGATGACATAATACAAACACACAGGAACCCATTAACTTTGAAACTGTTACTATCAGAACACAAAATCTGTCGTTTTAATGGAGATTTAATGGCTTTCAGGTTCCAAACCAAAGTTAATAGTGGTGTGCAGTTGGGGGTTTTGTTGTTGTTTCATTTTGGGGTTTTTTAGGCATTGTGGTTTAGAAAAAAAAAGATCTTATTGCCAAAGGATAGTAAATTCAGTTAGTAGAAATGCATGTGTGTATGTACCTGTGTATTTAAACTCTGCATGTAATTATTCATATAGTGGATTTGAAGTGCAAGTCTGATTTGCCTTTTACTTTTTTTTTCTTTAAACAAATCAGCTTTCTTCTACATTTCATTTCACTTTTGACACTTTCTGGCAACTACAATAATATTGAATTTCACTTTCTTTCCCCCCCCCCTGTTTTTTAGAGGCTATTACATAATTTGGAGAGGGTGAGGGGTATTAGGCACAGCATGCAAGCTTGGAGTGCTTTTATTTCCAGAAAAATGACTCTAAAGTCAGCCCTTGGGGTCTTTTCATAATCCTTTCCAGTGAAATTTGTCTTTTGACTACTTGCTTTACAAGGCAATCAGCAACACTTCTAAATGCTTTTTGGAGTCTAAGAGCTGCAGTCTGTGTGTTTGTGAGGGAAGTGGAAGAAAGCAGAGAAGACTGTCTTTTGCATGTTCCCCTGTCATTCTGCACTCGGATTTCAGCTGACAGGCTCATTTCTCCTGTTGAAGACAGCCCAGGAAGCGGCTGCAGAAGTTGTGCAGGATGTGAGGACATGAACTCTTGGGCCTCAGTTGCTGTAGGAAACTCCTTGTGGTTTGTCAAGACCCAGGAGAAGCTCATCAGGAGTTAGTGGAAAGGAAGAAGGTGTGTAGGAGCTGCTGCTTTGGAGAAGAGGAGGCTGAGGGGAGACCTTCTCCCCACCTCCCCTGCCCTGCCAGGAGGGTGCAGAGAGGGGGGCGATGGTCTCTTCAGCCAGGGGACAGGAGATGGGACAAGGGGCAATGGGCTCAAGCTGTGCCAGGGCAGGGTCAGCTCAGATGGGAGGGCAAAGTTCTTCCCTGGCAGAGTTGTCAGGGCCTGGCCCAGGCTGCCCAGGGAGGGGGCTGAGTCCCCAGCCCTGGGTGTGTTTAACAGAGGGGAGATGAGGTGCTCAGGGATCTGGTTTAGCACAGGACAGGGACGGTTGGACTTGATGATCTTAAAGGGCTTTTCCAACTTTGTGAGTCTGATCATTATGCAGGTAGCCTCTCCAAGGCTCATCCATGACTTCATAAGCTGCACAAGCAGTTACATAAGGATTGACTGCATGTGTGTAGGTGCCTTTTTGATTCAAGGCCTAATTCCATTAGGTGAGAGCAGACAAAGCAGGTCTCTGCTGTAAGCTGAGTGTGGAAGGGCTCTGTGGAGAGCCAGGGTGGAAAGCTGTAGTGCTGCAAAGTGCTACTTTGTGCCACATCTTGTTTTTACCTTAACCTGGCATATTTTTGGATCTGTGCTTGAAGTTAACATGTAAGTCCTGGCTGTCTAAGGAAATAAGCAGGTCAGAGGTGGTAACAAAGCATGCAATCTTTTACACAAACTGTTTTATGTGAACCATATCATGAAAAGGAAAGTTATTAAACGTTGTTGTTGTTGTTAGATTTCAATGGTGGCTGTAATTCACATACCTGATGAGAGCTACAGACTTTCCTGCAGGATATTGTATCAGTATCTACTGCTGGCTCAAGGTCAATACCATGACCTGAAGGTAAGCAATGTACTGAGTCTTCTTTCACTTGGGTGACAGTGTTTAGTTTGTGTAGGCTTTCAGGAGCCTAAATTAGTATAAGACTTTTATTGTCATGCAGAGAACTGGATAATAGCTAAAATTAAGTAGCTCCAGCCAAAGTTACTGTACAGAAATATTTTCTATTAAAATATTCAAGATTTTCTGGAGAAATTCCTTGATTCTAGTCTAAGGAGCCTGGGTTCTGTCCACTTATTAAAGCAGTCGAAAGAAATTAACTATCTGTTGAGCGTTTCTTCTCTACAGAACATTTATTACCTCCTTGCTGGTCTCTTAAACCAGCACTTTCTCCTATCCTGCCCTTCAACTGGGAAAGCCTCAGAAGAAACTTTTTAAAATTGCTTTTTACTGCAATACACACATAGAGGTTAGGAATCTGCCTAGCACATGCCATGATCATTTAAACCAGTGCTCTCATTATTCCATTCCAGTTTCCCTTATCTAGTCATGTTATGGGACCATCTTTGCCCTGTGTCTGTCAGGCAGTTGATGATGTGATTCGATGTGATTTGCTTTTCTATTGCTGTGATGATAATAATAACATATGGTATTGATAAACTAGAAATTGTGCCAAATTAATCCTGTTGACTCACTTAGTGTTCATTCAGAAATAGATTTGTCCAAATAGATGTTTGTCCTGGCTATTTTTTGCTGACATAGCTGATCCAGGTAAACTTCCCTGTTGATCCCCTTACTCTTCCTTTTAATATATGGTTGCTGTTGTAAAAACACTGCTTAAACTCAGTGGAAATAACTGTGCAGCTGCATTGTGTGTAGTTGTGTTGTGTGTTCTCTATAGGCACCTTTGGCTGCATGGTAGCTTACTGGCTTGGTTAAAAGATCATGCACTGAAGATTTTACTCTTCACATAAGATTAAAAAGGAGTAGGGGATTGTAATATGAGCAAGAGCAGAATGGGTTCAGTGAAGTAGATTTAACTACTTTGTGGATACATTTTTGGTAGGAATGGATAGAAGCATCTCTCTACCCATGGAGAACAACATACCAGAAACAGAAACCTGAGCTGTTCAAAACCTGGGCAGTTGTGTTAAAAGTCCATGCATACACATTGATGGGATGCAGCTAGGATTTGACAGCTTATCCTTAATGTTTTCCCAGTGGTTTATGTAATTCTATGCTTCTGCTCTACCTTTAACTGAAGGTCAGGCAGCTGTTGGGACTCAGATGAAGAACTGAGCCTGGCACTGTTCAACCCAGTGGAAACAAGTGAATCTGCATTGTGTGTTTGTGTGTGTGTGTGTGTGTGTGTGTGTTCAGGTATTGGGGCTTTGTTGACTTCTAAATGTTTGTGTACATGTGTTATTTTAGCAACTCTTCATGTCTGCAAATAGTACTGCACCATCCTCAAGCGATACAGCCCCTGGTGAGAGAAGCACCAACAGAAGCTTGCTAGAAAAGGCTGGGCTGGCTGAAGATGAACCAGAATTGCAGGAAGAAAACAGTAAAGACTGTGTTGTTTGCCAGAATGGCACGGTGAACTGGGTGCTCCTACCCTGCAGGCATGCATGCTTGTGTGATGGCTGCATTAAGTATTTCCAGCAGTGTCCCATGTGTAGGCAGTTTGTTCAAGAATCTTTCCCACTCTGCAGTAAAAAGGAGCAAGATGAAGATGAAGCCACCCATATCTTGCAAGACCTTCTTCCTGGAAGAGTTTTATAATGGGGGGGGATAAATAAATAGAACTGGGATGTATGCACCAAGGCTAAATGTGGAAACCAGACTGTTTATGGGAGGATATGTAGCATTTAACTCATGGTTTTGCTTTTTAATGTTAGGTAGTTCTCAGCATCCTTATTTGTCTTCACTCCATATGCTTGCAGGAACATTATCCATGTGTGTGGACAGAAGAAGTGCGTAGGATATCTTTGAAGGATGTGATTTTATTTATAACTTCTCACTAGGGTTGTTTTTTTGTGGAGTACTATTGGAAGCTATTTGGATTGCTAAAATTGGTTTGTCTACTAAAAAAAGAATAAAACTTGCAAGGGAAGTTGCACACAGCTCCTTCTATATTTATTGTATTTAAAATACTAGAGCAAAATACCATAACTCAATATAATTTAGAAACAGAGCATTTTACTGAGTGTATCAAATCATAGAATCATAGAAACACAGAATGGTCTGGGTTGGAAGGGACCCCAAGTATCATAGAGCTCCAACCCCCCTGCCACAGGCAGGGACACCAATCTCCAGGCCTGGAGCTACACAAGGTTGCCCAGGGCCCCATCTAACCTGGCCTTGAACACCCCCAGGGATGGGGCATCCACTACTTCTCTGGGCAGCCTGTTCCAGCCCCTCACCACTCTTTCTGTAAAAAACTTGCCCCTAATATCTAATCTAAACCTTCCTTTAGTTTTAATCCATCCCCCTTGTCCTGCCATTATCTGCCCTTTTAAAAAGTTGAATCCCCTCCTGCTTATAAGCTCCTTTCAGGGACTGGCAGGCTGCAATGAGGTCCCCCCACAGCCTTCTCTTCTCCAGGCTGAACAAGCCCAGCTCCCTCAGCCTCTCTTTGTAGGGCAGGTGCTCCAGCCCTCTAATCATCCTTGTGGCTCCTCTGAACCCTCTCCAACAGTTCCACATCTTTCTTGTATTGGGGGCCCCAGCTCTGGACACAGGACTCCAGCTGGGGCCTCACGAGGGCAGAGCAGAGAGGGACAATCCCCTCCCTGTCCCTGCTGCCACCCCTCTTCTAATGGAGCCCAAATGAAGGGAAGTAAATATTCTTCATTGTTAAACCAGTCTCTGTTTATTTTGTAGATGAAGGCTACTCCATGGTGAAGGTGGGATTCAGGACACTGTTTCTGGCTGTTCTGAAAGATTTTTGTGTGTGTGTGGTGGGATTCAGGACACTGTTTCTGGATGTTCTGAAAGATATTTGTGTGTGTGTGTGTGAAGGACTTTAGCCAAAGGCCTCTTGGAATGAGTGGAAAGACTTGTTGATTATTGTTGGCTTGAAAATGTTGCTGATGCATTCAAGCCTGAGCCTCTGCTATGTCGACTTGAGATACAGGCTTTCAGTCTTGTTAGCAATGGCTGTAAGAACTTGTTCTCCATGCAAATGTTCATTAATTACTTCACAGAGTGGTTATTTGGGCAGGTTTGTGGTGCCATTCTTATACAAGTAGCCTGCTTTGGGAAATTTCCAACTCTCTTTGCATCCAAGCTGACAACACAAGTCAAGTTAGCCATTTACCATTATCAGTAGTCCCAGGGAATTTACTTTTAATTAAGAAGGAGGCTAAAGAATAGCAGCAAATTATTTCTTTTTCCCTCCAGTGGTGTATTGTCAAAAGCAATAAAAATGGCTGTTCAGAAGAGAAAGTGTTGGTTTGCTTCTTCAGAGGGACAAAGTCTTCTAAAGACAGACAGGCCATGTTTCACATCTCTTATAAGACAGAAATACAAGTGCTTGTTAGAGCCTGCAGAAAATGGGGAATAGCTGCTTTCTGTCCCTCTTGTTCCCTTGCAGCTTTGCCCCACACCAGCTCCAGGACAGCTGCTCAGTCTCAGGGTGAGAAAGCCACACACCAAGCTCTTCAGCTGTGCGCTCCTGCGGCAGCTTTAACAGTGCTGCCAGTACAAGGTACTCTCAAGGTGCTGCACAGCTCCAAGCCAGGGGAAGGAAGCTTCCTCTGCTCAAAGGAATTCCATCTGCATCTTTCCATCATTTGGTTGTGTGGGGTTTTATCTGTCTTGCCATGACCCTGCTTCCAAACTCCTGGCAGTTACCTCTCAGGAAGAGATTTAGGTGGTGGTGGAAGAGTAATGCTTGATTGTGAAGACAGGCAGAGGTTGGGAATTGGTGCACGTGGCCACATGTTTCCAGCCAGTGATCGTTAGGCTGTTTGTACAACAAGCTCTTTGGTTTACATAAAGTGACCTTCCTTTGCCAGGGACAACTTAGGGATAAACTGTGGGCCAAACCAGCCTTTTGTTTGTGCTGTGTATCAAACAGGAATTAAAAATAGGTGTCTGCAGGGACTGATGAGCACTTTGAATGGTGAATGTGCTGCAATTCAGGAGACTGGGAACAGCAGGAGGAGGGCAAAGAAGGATACGAGAGGAGAAGGAATGAGTGCTGGTGGCAGTGAAGCCCTGCAGCAGGTAAGAACACAGTGCAGGTGTGGAGTAACAACAGTGGGATGCAACTCAAGCAGACCCAGAGCTGCCAGTATTTGGAGGGAGGATAAAGACTGAGTTTTGTGTGGTGGCTTCATCACTTGGGATGAATCAGAGAGGTGTGATGAGGACTTCCCCTTGGTGTCACTAGAGGCAATCCTCACTGGACCACTTGGTGTGTCTTGGTGCTAGTAAGAATGTGAACATGCAAGAATGAGCATTACAGAATGAGAGGGTGAAATCACTCTTAAAAATAGAAACTGCCTTCACTTTCCATGTGGTCTCACATTGAGCTTTGCTAGCTTGGTTGCAGCCAAGTTCATGGTTGCAGCTGAGTTTAGCCTCCCTGGCCTTCCTTGTTCTGATGTTGAGAGTGGCTAATGTGATGATGGTGGAAATAACTATTCCTCAGGCTTCCCTTCATATTCAGTTCTGGGCTCCTCACCTTAAGAAGGACACTGAGGTCCTCAAATGAGTCCAGAGAAGGGCAACCAGGCTGGGGAAGGGGCTGGAGGGCAAATCCTCTGAGGAGCAGCTGAGGGAGCTGGGGGTGTTCAGCCTGGAGAAGAGGAGGCTGAGGAGAGACCTTCTCCCAGCCTCCCCTGCCCTGCCAGGAGGGTGCAGAGAGGTGGGCGATGGTCTCTTCAGCCAGGGGACAGGAGATGGGACAAGGGGCAATGGGCTCAAGCTGTGCCAGGACAGGGTCAGAGCAGATGGGAGGGAAAAGTTCTTCCCTGGCAGAGTTGTCAGGGCCTGGCCCAGGCTGCCCAGGGAGGGGGCTGAGTCCCCAGCCCTGGATGTGCTTAACAGAGGGGAGATGAGGTGCTCAGGGATCTGGTTTAGCACAGGACAGGAACGGTTGGATTTGATGATCTTAAAGGTCTTTTCCAACCTGGTGATTCTGTGCTGTCCATGTGTCACCATGGTGAAACACAGAGCTGATGGAAATTGTTCTATGCCTCTTTGGGCTCTCAGAAAAAGAAACAGCCTGAGCCATGACAGCAGTGGTTTTCACACAAATAGCTTGCCCCACCATCATGTGGGATAGTTGCTGTACAGATTGTTACTCCAGAGGAACACAATAATGCTGCCCTTGTTCTAATCTGGAGTTGGGTACCACTTGTTAGTTAGCCAAGACCTGGTTTGTCCACACAGGTGATCAAGGAGATGGTGTTTATTGCTTGATCGCTGTAGTCCCCAACATTAAATCAATTAATTAATATTTCCCAAAAAGATAATGTGATCCAAGCTTGTGGGCTTGTTTAATCTCAAAGTGAAAAGGTATTCAACTAAACCCCACAGAGAATTGCCTGGCCTGTCTCATCCTTCAACCAATCGATGCCAGTATTAAATAATAATGACAAACAGGATGTAGCTGTGCTGAACTGCCAGGCTGGGTATTTACCATTAAGTCTGTCCCAGCTTTTCATTTGTTTCATGTTCTTTTAATAGCATTTTCCAGAGATGCTTAGTTGTTTTATCAGATCTAACAAGCTTCCTTGCTGGTCCAAATCAGAGACCAGAGTTATAAAAAGTACAGTAGCTGGCTTATTACATTTGCCCTTCTTCTAGAAGCCATCTCAAAATACAGAGGAGAAGTAAAAAGAGCAGCTCTAAAGTTGCCTTGTGTGTACCTTTATTGTCTTAAAGCAGGGATTCCAGACTCTGAGAGAAGTAAAACCTGTGACCTAAAAGAAGACAGTTTACTGTCAAGGCTGTTCTGCTCTGTTGCCCTGTATACAGGTAGTACAGCATTCCTCTTCCACTTGTAGATAATGCTGGTGGGTTTGGTGCCATCTAGGAACACATGCAGGCTTCTGGCAGCAAGATTCACTTCCTTTCAGCAGTGTTGGGGTATTAGAAATTTGTAATTGGTTTTGTCTCAGGAGAGGGGTGGGAGGTACCTCACCACTTGGTTTGGTTCATCAACTGTGATCAGAGCTGAGGCTTTGACATGAGTTGATCAAACTGAGTGGTGTTACTTAGGGATGTCCCAGGGTGCCTTTCCAAATCCTGATGGACTGAGAGGGACACCTTCCCTCTGCAGGGAAAGTTGTTCTGTTGGATCTTTCTCCCTCCCTCACTGCCTCCTCCAAGTAGAGGGCAAATCACAGAGTGTTGGGAGTTGGAAGGGACCTTGAAAGATCATCTAGTCCAACCCCTCTGCCAGAGCAGGATCACCCAGACTAAATCACACAGGAACACATCCAGGTGGGTTTGGATGTCTCCAGAGAAGGAGACTCCGCAACCCCTCTGGGCAGCCTGTCCCAGGGCTCTGTCACCCTCACAGGGACAAAGTTCCTCCTGACATTCCCATGGAGCTTCCTCTGCTCCAGCTGCACCCGCTGCCCCTTGTCCTGTCGCCACCCCTGAGCAGAGCCTGGCTCCAGCGTCCTGATTCTCATCCTGCACATATCTATACACACTAATGAGGTCACCCCTCAGTCTCCTCCAGGCTAAAGAGGCCCAGCTCCCTCAGCCTCTCCTCATAAGGAAGGGGTTCCACTCCCTTCATCATCTTGGTGGCCCTGCGCTGGGCTCTTTCAAGGAGTTCTGTGCCCTCCTTAAATGGTAGGAGGGAGAACAATTCAGGTCAATTCATCTTAAAACCATCTTCCAATTCCCATGGGGAATTCAGAATTCCCATGAGGCACTTTGAAAACTGGTAGCACAAGTCCTGACCTCCTCATGGGCTGAAATGGTGCTGTGTTCTGCTCCAGACCCTATGAAGACCCACCACCAAAATTAATGGTGACCATCAATGCGGATACAGCCAGCCTGGCACGATGCTGATCCCCATAAGGGAAAGGGGATTTCAGCATCTCATGTTCTGGTGGGTCTGAGCAGATGAGAGCTCACATGCATGTTCTGTCCAGCTTTAAGACAAGCTTCTGTGTCAGTCACTGATTATAGTGATTCATTTACTTACCAGCATCAAACTTAACACCGTAACTGTGGTAAAAGGAGTCAGGAATTGGGGTCTGAGTGTCTCTGGCAAGTCTGTGTGTTGCTCTGTCCCCTGCTATGCCAGGTGAGGGAGGTCTGGGGTTGATGTGTGTGGCAGGGCAGTCCCTGCAGTGACCAGCCACCCATCCCAATTTGCTCAGTTGTCCTGATACTCAGAGTAAACAAGGAGCAGCCTCTGTCACTGCCACGGACGTGCAGCCCCTGCAAAGGCTGTCCCTGTCCCTGCTGTCCCCTGTGCTCACAGCTAATGGAATTAACGCCAGGAATAGCTGGATTTTATCTGATACAGCAGAAGTCCTCTGAACTGAGCTGTGAGAAAGGCTGGGTCGGAATGTTGAACAGAAAACAAGGATTAGGGGTCTATTTCTGGGTGAATTCCCTAGTCCTGACATTGGCACCTTTCTCTGACAGCACCTCATGGCTTTGTGATGTGAACACAGACCTGAGTACAGCTCTCTGGCCATGGCCGAGCGTTGGGGAGTCCTGTGCTTTGCAGGGTGTCCCGTCCCCCCCCCCGCCAAACAGCCAGATCATGCTCCCTGCCTTGCCACTGCTTTCTGCAGCAGTACTGGCCATGATCCCCTGGGATGTTTGCCCAGCTGGTGACCACAGAGGAGCTCAGATAACCTCTGCTGAACAGCTCGGAGTCACTCAGGCAGCTGTACATGTTGTTTCTGTATTGCTTTCACTTCCTCATGTCCCTGAGCAATGTGGGGAGAGAGATACAAGCTTGCCCTGCTGCTATACCTGTTATACCCCCTGTAAAAAGGGGCTTCTACTGATCTGGTTCCATAAATATGTTGGAATGTGCAACACCTACATAAAGGCACCTCTGTCTGGGTGCTGCTGCATCTGAGCTGGCAGAGTTCCTGCTTTAATTCTGTGTCCTGGCTTTTGGCTGGGATGGAGTTAATTTTTACATGGAGCTGGGAGGGGACACAGAACAGCTTCCCCAACCCAGTCAAAGGGATGTTCCATACCATACGGTGTCCTGCTCTATATGTAGGGGGGAGCTGGCTGGGGAGGAGGAGATGCTGCTCAGCGTTGAGCATCCCCCAATGCTGGGCATGGGGTTCAGGCAGTAGGTTCATTGCATTGTGTATCACCCACTTTGTACATTCTAAATACTGTTGTTATTTCCCTCTCCTTATCCCAACCCACAGGTTTTACCTTTTCCTTCAGTTCTCTCCCCATCCCACCAGGGAGGAGGAATGAGTGAGCAGCTGCAGGGTGCTCAGCTGCCAGCTGGGGCAAACCCCCAGCGTTATGCTGTCTCATAATGGGAATGACTCAAACCAGTAAAAATACTGTGTGTGAACAGCATCTTAGGACTAGATGGAATCTTCAGTGGAGTCTGATGTCCACAGTGAGGAATCTCTCTTTGTCTCCAACAGTGTTTCAAAAAGCAATGACAGATTATCTTTAATATCTTTATTAACGATACTGACAGTGGGATTGAGTGCACCCTCAGCAAGTTTGCTGATGTCACCAAGCTGAGTGGTGAGGTTAATGTGCTGGAGGGATGGATGCCATCCAGAGGGACCTGGACAGGCTGAAGAGGTGGGCCCAGGGGAACCTCATGGGGTTCAACAAAGCCAAGCGCAGGGTTCTACACCTGGGTCGGGACAACCCCTGTTATCCACACAGGTCAGGAGATGATGGGCTGGAGAGCAGCCCTGAGGAAAAGGACTTGGGGGACTCGTGGGTGAGAAGCTGGGCATGAGCCACCAATGTGCATCTGCAGCCCTGAAGGCCAACCCCATCCTGGGCTGCATCACCAGGAGTGTGGGCAGCAGATGGAGAGAGGGGATTCTGCCCCTCTGCTCTGCTCTGGGGAGACCTCACCTGCAGTGCTGGGTCCAGCTCTGGAGCCCTCAGCACAAGAAGGACATGGACCTGTTGGGAGTGTGTCCAGAGGAGGCCACAAAAATGATCCAAAGGCTGGAGCACCTCTCCTGTGGATACAGGCTGAGAGATTTGGGCTGGTTCAGCCTGGAGAAGAGAAGGCTCTGCAGAGACCTTATAGCCCCTTCCAGTCCCTGAAAGGTGCCTGTAGGAAGCAGGGGAAGAACTTTTAGGAGGGTATGGAGTGATAGGATGAGGGGGGGATGGTTTTAAACTAGAAAAGGGAGATTTAGGTTGGGTATTGGGAAAAAGTTCTTCACTGTGGGGGTGGTGGATCCCTGGCACAGGTTGCCCAGAGAGGTGGTGGAGGCCCCATCCCTGGAGACATCCAAGGTCAGGCTTGATGGGGCTCTGAGCAACCTGCTCTAGTGAAGATGTCCCTGCTCAGTGCAGGGGGTTGGACTAGACGGGCTCTGAAGGTCCCTTCCCACCTAATGTATCCTGTGCTTCTATGACCTGCAGGACCTGAGTAGCTGTAGGAACCCCTTTGAGCTGGGAGGTCCCAAAGTTTTTCTTTCCCAGTGTGAAACTGGGATGTTGACAAGATCTTCCTGCTGAGATGGAGGCTGCAGGCAGAGCACTGAGCAGGATGAAGCTATGAATTATGTGGACAATTAGTTGCCACCTGTGTTTTATAGCCTCAGTCTGCAGCATCCTTCTATGAGCAGAAGACTTGTACCTAGAAAGCTTTTTGAGGTTTTAGATGCCTTCTTCAGCTTTTTGTCTTCATCAAATGAGGGGTTTTAGCAGTTCCTAGTATGTTTTTACTCTCCCATTACAGAGCCACTTCACATCTAATATTTCTTGGCAGATCGTTCAACAGTAGCTGTAGTCAGGGGACTGGTGAGAAGGCTCATGCATCACTTATCTCTCATGGTGCTATTTATTTCGGTGTCTATCAGCTCCTTGTGAGCAATATTTTAGCAAACAGGCTGGAGGGAGGCTCATGAACTTGGGAATTATTTTGATAGTTGCTGCTCTTGGGTTTCTTCTTCTAACTCTGCAGATGCTATTGAGTTTGGAGGCAGTGAGACCTCGTAGATCTACTGGGGTCATTGCACATCAATCTCCTGCCACCAGAACTGACCATGAGACATGGATCATAGAATCAAAGACTGCTCTGGATTGGGAAGGACCCCAAGGATCATAGAGCTCCAACCCCCCTGCCACAGGCAGGGACACCAACCTCCAGGCCTGGAGCTACACAAGGTTGCCCAGGGCCCCATCCAACCTGGCCTTGAACACCCCCAGGGACGGGGCATCCACTACTTCTCTGGGCAGCCTGTTCCAGCCCCTCACCACTCTCTCTGGAAAGAACTTCCCCCCAATATCTAATTTAAACCTTCCCTCCTTCAGTTTCACTCCATCCCTCTTGTCCTGCTATAATCTGCCCTTTTAACAAGCTGATTCCCCTCCTGTTCCTCTGCTCCCTTCAGGGACTGGCAGGCTGCAATGAGGTCCCCCCGCAGCCTTCTCTTCTCCAGGATGAACCAGCCCAGCTCCCTCAGCCTCTCTTTGTAGGGCAGCTGCTCCAGCCCTCTAATCATCTCTGTGGCTCCTCTGAACCCTCTCCAACAGTTCCACATCTCTCTTGTGTTGGGCCCCAGCTCTGGACACAGGACTCCAGCTGGGGCNTGACCATGTTGAACCTCATTGGGTTCACCCAAGCCCACCTTTCCAGCCTGTCAAGTTCCCTCTGGATGACTTCCTTTCCTTCTATTGTGTGAAGCACACCACCAACTGTCTTCCCCAGGGATGGAGCATCCAATGTGTCCTGGGAAAAGAGGCATCCCAGGCAGCTCTGCACAAGCACAAGGCAGGCATGAGATAATGAAACACAACATCTCTTCCACTTGTTCCTAAACAGAGTGTGGGAACAGGCCACTGGGATGCCAGTGTTTTCCTCACCTTGAGTGGTGCAACAGAGTGGTGTAATTTATACAAATAAGCCCTGCCAAAATCAAACACCAAAACCAAAAGAGAAATATGGGAAAAGTAAAAATAAAACATAAAAACCCTAGGAGGGTCTACATATCCACATGTGATGGTGCAGCCATAGAATAATATAGTCCCACTCCTGTGCCTGATCCAGGCTTTGAGGACAACCTCTGGTCTGAACTCACTATGGAAGAAGTGAGGGTCTTCCAAGGTCTGTGCTACTTGGATCTGCTTGAGGTTGTGGGAGGAGGACATAGATCTACCCAGGAAATACTGGTTAGCGTGGGAAGTGCTGCTCACGTTCTGTTTGTTTAGCTGTTGTCAGAGGATTGCTTTGGGAAGGAAGCCCTTGTTGTGTTACCAAGACCACCATCATACCTGAAAGGAGGGTGTAGAGAGGTGGGTGATGTTCTCTTCAGCCAGGGGACAGGAGATGGGACAAGGGGCAATGGGCTCAAGCTGTGCCAGGGCAGGGCCAGCTCAGATGGGAGGGAAAAGTTCTTCCCTGACAGAGTTGTCGGGGCCTGGCCCAGGCTGCCCAGGGAGGGGGCTGAGTCCCCACCCCTGGGTGTGTTTAACAGAGGGGAGATGAGGTGCTCAGGGATCTGGTTTTATGGGATATGGCTCAGCTTTATGGGATATGTCAGGGACAGGAACGGTTGGACTCGATGAGCTTAAAGGGCTGCTCTCCCACCCAGTGCCACATGCAGATCCAGTGCTGAAGAGGGGCTGAGGAAGAAGAGGATGCGAAGGATTCATTGAACCAAGAAGGCCGTAGGTTTCATCAGGCTCTTCCAGTTTCAAAGAGCCCCTTGAATATCAATGCAGGCTTTGGTGTCTGAAAACCTGACCACCCCATCAGTGAGCAACTACGTTGCAGAACGTGTCTGTGCAAAACCGAGCCCAGTGCTGGGGGCAAAGCCTGACTCAAGCCCCGTTGGGCCTTCAGGGCTACCTGGGTATTAGGCATGCACTCAAGAGACCTCCCATCCCGCGCCCTCTGACTGGCCGTTGGCACAAGCATGAAGCACAGGTCCAACTCACACCTCGGATGGGTCTGCAGCAAGCTGCCAGAGCGGCTCTGGGCCCCTCTTCATGCGTGGTAACACCTCATAAATGCTTGCTGGTGAGATAACTCCCTGGCTGGCCATATCCCACAGCCTCACGTCGTGTTTACCTACAGCACTCCGATTTTGTGAACCATTTCCAGCCAGCGATGAAAGCAGCTGCTTGTAGGACTTGGAGCTGACTGAGGCGGCGTTGCAAGCAGATGGCCCTGTGAAACAAGATGCTGATCCCCAAGGAGGCACCATTCAATGGAGCTGCTCGACTCCCCGGCTCCAGCAGCTCCAAGACAAGCTTGGAGATGTGCATGAGCACACACCATGGAGGAAACTGCTTCCCTAACTACCCCTTTCAAGCAATCCTCTTTGGAAGCATGGTTCCAACTCAAGACATGTGTCAAGCACCACTGACACTAAGGCAGTTTGCCTACTTAATTAGTAATAACGAAGTATGCCCGGTGCTGACAAAATGAAGGAGGATTTCTTTTAAAGGAGAGTGGAAGAGTTGCCAGGTTGGGCAAGATTCTAGATGTACCCAGGATTCTGGGATGAAGGAAAAGCTTCACGCTGTCACCTGATGAAATGGTGGGGAATCCACCCCTGGAGGCAACCAAGGAGGGAAGCAGCTCACATTGATTCTCCTGCTCCTGGCTCTAAACATTCAGCTTCCACCAAAACCTACACAAGTGACATCTAGGGCTGCACAGATGTCACAAGCAAGAACAGATGATCCACCAAGACCTCTAAGGGGTGTTCTGCATTTTGCCTGAGTCTTCTGGACATGTTGAAAGAAGCAACAAGGGGAAAAGCCATAGAATCATAGAATGGTCTGGGTAGGAAGGGACCCCAAGGATCATAGAGCTCCAACCCCCCTGCCACAGGCAGGGACACCAACCTCCAGGCCTGGAGCTACACAAGGTTGCCCAGGGCCCCATCCAACCTGGCCTTGAACACCCCCAGGAACGGGGCATCCACTACTTCTCTGGGCAGCCTGTTCCAGCCCCTCACCACTCTCTCTGTAAAAAACTTCCCCCTAATATCTAACCTAAACCTTCCTTCCTTTAGTTTTAATCCATTCCCCCTTGTCCTGCCATTATCTGCCCTTTTAAAAAGTTGAATCCCCTCCTGCTTATAAGCTCCCTTCAGGTACTGGCAGGCTGCAATGAGGTCCCCCCACAGCCTTCTCTTCTCCAGGCTGAACAAGCCCAGCTCCCTCAGCCTCTCTTTGTAGGGCAGGTGCTCCAGCCCTCTGATCATCAACATGGCTCCTCTGAACCCTCTCCAACAGTCCCACATCTTTCTTGTATTGGGGGCCCCAGCTCTGGACACAGGACTCCAGCTGGGGCCTCACAAGGGCAGAGCAGAGAGGGACAATCCCCTCCCTGTCCCTGCTGGCCACCCCTCTGCTGATGGAGCCCAGGATACCATTGGCCATGTACTTGGGAGGTAGGATGGGTTTGGAGGTAGGATGGGTTTGGATCCAGGTTCGTTCGTGCCCTGTACAATGTCCTTGTGTCTCCATCCCACCACATCTCAGGCCATTTGTTTGCCTAGGACACTGTGTGCTCGCTCTGGCATGGAGGTTGCTTCTCAGTGGTCCTCAGGAGAGCTCTGTAAATGAAGGCTGGCAGGTCTACGAAGGGCTAACACCTTATTAGGTCAGATGTGTTTGGGTAGGGTCACTCTTCAAATCCTGTTACAAGGGATTAAGTTCCTCCAAATAAGAGACATATAGAAGACCACAAATTATTCCTACCCTGGTGCCTTCAGGGACTGATTTGGAGAAATCAGCTCTTGCTGAAGAATCAGTGGATACATATTTGGGTCTGCCTTGCCCTTGTATGGATTGGTCCTGCTCTCTGCCGCAGAGACAACCACATAGTTAAAATACGAGATCATGCATTATGTTCCAGTGTAGATCACAGAATCACAGGCTCACAGACTGGTTTGGGTGGGAAGGCACCTCAGACCTCCCCAGTGCCACCCCTGCCATGGGCAGGGACACCCCCTCAGGCCAGGGTGCCCAAAGCCCCATCCAACCCAGCCTTGAACCCTGCCAGGGATGAGGGGCAGCCCCAGCTTCTCTGGGCATCCTGTGCCAGGGCCTCCCCCTCCCCAGGAAGGATTTCTGCCTCCCAGCCCCTCTCCAGCTGCCCTCCTGCAGCTGAAGGCCAGTCCTCTGGACCTGGCCCTCACTGCCCTTGGCACCAGCCCCTCTCCAGCTCTCCTGGAGCCCCTCAAGGGATAGGAAGGGACTCGGAGCTCTTCCCAGAAGCAACCTTCTCTTCTGCAGGCTGAGCCAGCCCAGCTCTCCCAGCCTGGCTCCAGAGCAGAGGGGCTCCAGCCCTCGGATTATCTCTGTGGCCTCCTCTGAATTCACTCCAACAGCTCCGTGTCCTCCTTGTCCTGAGGACCCCTGAGCTGGAGGCTGAGGGGCAGAACCCCCTCCCTCAACCTGTTGGTCCCACTGCTGGGGATGCAGGCCAGGACATGGAGCTCATTGCAGCCTTCCAGTCCCTGAGGGGAGCAAAGAAACAGGAGGGGAATCAGCTTGTTAAAAGGGCAGATTATAGCAGGACAAGAGAGATGGAGTGAAGCTGAAGGAGGGAAGGTTTAAATTAGATATTGGGGGGAAGTTCTTTCCAGAGAGAGTGGTGAGGGGCTGGAACAGGCTGCCCAGAGAGAGGGCGAATGCCCCATCCCTGGGAGGTGTTCAAGGCCAGGTTGGATGGGGCCCTGGGCAACCTTGTGTAGTTCCAGGCCTGGAGGGTGGTGGCCCTGCCTGTGGCAGGGGGGTTGGAGCTCTATGATCCTTGGGGTCCCTCCCAACCCAGACCAGTCTGTGATTCTATGACCACAGCAGGGTGGGTGAGTCCCTCCCCCCGAGCTGATAAGCCCCGGATTTGCTTCCAGCCAGCTTCTTGGGGATCCTTGTATTGCACTGACCTGCACAGGCACCCACCCCTGTGGGTGACACGACAGGGCATGTCTTCCACAGCTTGCAGATAGATTTTTGGGTTTTAATTACCATAGAAACCTCTAAACATCACAGCCTGAGCTGTGATATGGGGCTTCCACTCCTCTGCGCCTGCTTCCCATGGACACTATGGGGTGTAGGTCCTTGCAATCTCCTGAGGGGTGGGTGATTATTTTGGGGTTCATTATCAGACATGCTCTTGGTGTCTCCTGGAGCAGGGACACATTTGGTGCCTTTACTCTCACTCATTCATGATGTGCAGTGTGTGGGAGAGGACACCATCTCCTCACAGAGGCCTGCATTTGATGTTTCAGCTTTAAATATCCTCCCTGTCGCTGCCCTGACCTCTCTGGATGTGTGGAATGCAAAACCCAAGAGGTGTTACCAGCAAAGCAAACTTGGGGGCCATTAAATCAGCAATGTGCAAGCGTACAGTCTCCTGCCTGGAGTCCTTGGTGGTGTCAATGCATTCCTGTGCAAGGCAAATGGTGTGTCCTCACAGCTCCATGGGCTGTGCCTCAGCACATCAGGTGGCAGAAGGACTGTTGGCACCAAGGTGAGGGGAAAAGGGCTTTTTGATTGACCAGTGATGAGGATGGAGCTGGAGGATGAGACAGATGATGGCTACGGTTGTTTAACTAGTCACCAAACATACTGAAAGTCTAGATGTATAGGAGCTGCTGGAAGTGATTTGATGATGCTCATCTCGTGGTCCTATCATAGAATGGTCAGGGCTGGAAGGGATCTTAAGGATCATCAAGTTCCAACCCCCCTGCCATAGGCAGGGACACCTCTCACCAGCCCAGGCTGCTCAAGGCCCCATCCAACCCAGCCTTGAACACCTCCAGGGAGGGAGCAGCCACCACTTCCCTGTGCAGCCTGTGATGGCCTCACCACCCTCGTAGTGAAGAATTTCTTCCTAATATCCAATCTAAATCTACCCCCTTCCAATTTAAAACCATCCCCCCTCATCCTATCACTCCATGTCCTTCTCAAAAGTCCCTCCTCAGCTTTTCTGTAGATCCCCTTCAGGGACTGGAAGGGGCTATAAGGTCCCCTCACAGCCTTCTAGACTGAAGCAGTCCAACTCTCTCAGCCTGTCCTGCTGATGTTCCTGCTCATGGGACTTGGCATTCCCAATGTCTTCAGGTAGCCTTTACCTCCCCACTACATTTTTATCCCCCTAAAGGGCCAGATTCAGCCACATACACTGGTTTTTAAGCCAAAGGGCTCACAAACCTAGAGTTTTCCTTTCTCCAGCACCTACCAGAGCATACAGTGGCTTTGGGGGGGGATGCACTCACCGGTGGAAGGGTTCATCCCCTTGTTTGCCATGATCCCATTGCATCTCCTGACACCTCAGCATATATCTTTTTACTCCTCAGAGCAATGGGGACTGGGAAATGCTGCAAAGGCAGCGGCATCACTCATTCCCAGAGCACAAACCACACATGGATCAGGCACCTGACATCCTTTTCCCCACACAAAGATCAGACATCTGACATCTTCTTGCTGTGCCACCGACACACACACACTTCACACCTTTATTTATGCTTTAAAAAGTGTTAGATTCCACTGGTATTTGCTGTATTCTTGCAAACACTCGTGCTTAGGGGTTCCCCCCCCCCAGTTTCCCTTCCTGGATGTACCTGTATTGCTCCTTCCAGGAGTACCAGGGAAACAAACTCCTGCAGAGGAAATCGATAGCCCGAAACAAACCCTGCCCCGCTTCACGCCCTGCCAGTGCTCACAGGGTTAAATCCATCCAGCCCCACCAACCATGGGGCAGCACCAACCCCTGAGTGTGCAAAATACCCCCCCCAAATTGATAAAATACCCTTTCTTACTGATGTGACATTTATCAGAACAGAAAGTAGCAGCCCCGCAACCCAATCCAACCCCAACCCAATCCAATCCAACCCAAACCCAACTCAGACCAACCCAATCCCAACCCCAACCCCAACCTAACTCAACCCCAACCC
>VZTU01007166.1:0-12459 GCA_013400835.1 Zapornia atra
GCCTTTGACACTGTCTCCCACAATATTCTTGCCTCTAATTTGGTTTGATCAATGGACTATTTGATGAGAAAGGAAATGGCTGAATGGCCACATCCAAAGAGTTGCAGTCAACAGCTCAATGTCCAAATGAAGATAGGTAGTGAGTGGTGTTCCTCAGGAGTCTGTGCTATGACTGGTTCTGTTCAATATTTTTATTAATAACATAGCCAGAGGCATTGAGCGCACCCTCAGAAAATTTGCAGATGACACCAAGTTGAGTGGTGCAGTTGGTTTGATTGAGGGAAGGGATGCTATTTTGTGGGACCTTGAGCAAGCTTAAGGACTCAGGAAATTCAACAGTGCCACATGCAAGGTCTTGCACCCTTTCAATGAGGGTGGTGAGGTACTGGAACAGTTTGCCTAGAGAAGATGTGTACGATCCCTTCCTGTAAGTGTTCAAAGATTAGGCTGGGTGGAGCTTTGAGCAACTGAATCTTGTGAAAGATGTCCCTGTACATGGATAATCTTTGAAGGGACCTTCCAAACCAAACTATTTGATAATTCTATAAATGAGAACAAAGTCTGTTAGATTGACTCCATTGCTACTAAAGGATGAATCTGTTCAAATTACACTTCCTTCTTGTTTTAAAAATTCACTTACTGAAGCTTACTCCATTTCCCATTATCTTCATTATGGAAGCCTAGAATTAGTTCACAACTGCCCGTATCTATTAAATATATTTTTAAAATGCAGTATTTCATCATATAGCTCATGTGCTATATAATCATTTGAGGCCCTGCAGTAAGTATATACAAAGTTCCCATCTGGAGTTTTACTGTCCTCTGAAAGAAATGTCCGAGCTTCTTACTTGTGATATGACTTCAGCAAAGATTCCTGGCTTAATTAAGATTTGTACTCATTCCAGATCCACTTAGAGCACTGTGATTCTGAGTCTGTATCCAGACAACAATGTGTTGTCTACACCAGGGAAACTTTTAGAAAATTCCTCATGGTTGTTAACACCAATTTATAGCCAACATTGGCAGCAAAATGGGGGCTCCAAGAAATGGAGGAAGGGATGTCCCTTACATACCAATGGATAATCAAAACCAGTTCTGAGCATCTATTTACCCTTTCATTAATAACACTGACATAATATTTAACAATTTTAACTGAAGGTGGCACTGTTTTACAGTTTTAATATATTAATAACTACCAGGAGTACATTTTAGGGTTCTTTAATGAAAACTCCATAGAATGAGAACGTGAATTAAAGAACAACCTTGCACAGATAAGAACAGAGAGGGTTTGTTCGCATTTTGGTGGAATTTGAAGCCACTCGAAAAAAAAGGAAGGGTAAACAAAGTACATAATAACTGATCCTTTTAAATAACAGTGCATCATTTCCAGATAATTCAAACATTACTATGACCCTCAGCAAATGAGTAAGTTTTCTTATCTTAGCACTACAAAAGCTGACTCCTCTAAAGTAGAGAGTAAAGACGAGGCAATTTTTCAGAATTAATAAATTGGGTTTATCCTTGCTCATAAAAGAGAGGTAGCAAATAAAGTTCTACTGAAAAATCAGAAGAGGTCATTCTGCCACAAAATGTGTAAAACAGGAAAAGGAGGATGTGAAAATGAGGTAGGAAAAGAGCTTATATATAGCTATCACAGATGTCACTGCATACGAATTATAATTTTTTTCCTGAGAAAATTATTCAGTATTCTACCAAGGAATTATCCAATCAATTCTATATTGTTTCACACATATTTACCCAGAAGGTATTTGGAGCACAACAGACTGTGAATTTAATGCCATGTAAGACTGCCTCCAAATAAAATTTTAATTTCTCTAATAGCTAAAAAACCCACCAAAAGCTTGAGACAGAAATTGTGTGTAGTTTTATATTCAGTGATTTATTTATTCTTCTCAAATAGGAAACTAATCTTCTGAATAATTTTGTGCATGGCAGTTACTTTGGGAATGAATAAAGCAGTGCAGAAGGGTAACTGCTGGAGAGTAAAGATGAACTTGCTTTAATTAACCTGTGAAGAGAGTTAAGTTATCGTCCTCATCTGAGACATACATTTAATGACAACCAAAAGTCATCACAGCTGACAGAATATACTTCAGTGACAATATGGCTCAGTGAAGCTTGTTGAACACAGATGTCTTGAACCATTTGCTCAAGTGGCCTTAGAAAATCTGCCCAGAAAGAAAGTAACCAATTTCATGCTTAATAACAAAAGCATAAAGGACTGATTTAGGTTGCAATTTATCATTCTACATTAGACAATGCCAGAAATCAATGAGCAGGCTGGATAACACTTCATTTCAGAAAAATGAGTTAGCTCATTTTTAAACTACACTCCTTCATTTTCTATCTTTGAAGAACAATGCCTGTCTCAGTGGTTATTACGCTAGTTACTGAGATCATTCGCTTGAAGCGTGATGATAGAGAAAATTACCCTTAATCACTTTTTCATGTGGATAAAGCAGTGCTTGCCCCCTACACCTTTTCTCCAATCCCATATATCCTTTACCTTGCAATCTAGGGATACTGACACACACACTTTTTCTCTAAGGATCCCTTGGAATTTTCCTGAGTCAGAATTCCCTAAATCCAAGGAAGGATACAGAGGACAGAGAATGTACTGACTGCATAACTTTTCAGGCACATCTTGCAGATGGGTGAGGACCTTCCCTGGCCAGTGCTGTCCATTAAAGGCAGGTGACAGTGGGAATTCAGGGAGGAAGTCTACATGTACAGAAATCCTTTCTTAGAGTTTCTAATCCCTCCTTTTCTAAAAGAAAAAGTAACTTGAGCAAAAGGTACAGGCAGGCAGAAACTGTAAAGAAAAAAAAAGTACTGAAATGTCTATCTGAAATGCTTGAGAAAGCACACTGACTGCTGTGTTTGCCTAGGATTAAAAATGCTTAGAGTAATTTGAAAACAATGTAACCAAAGACTTTAATGTATTACTAACATATTATTCAATGTTTACATGAAATGGGGAGAGAAAATGGGATTTACAGGACTATTTACTAAACTTATCTGTGAACAATGAATAGTAAAACACCCATAATAATAGCCATATAATTAAAAAATGTAATTCCATGAAGAGGAAATGTCTGGTTTAAATCTGTTCTAACAATCTGTTTGGCAAAAATGGTTGTCTGAATATTTATATATATATTTTAAGTAGAACATTGAACTCTGTTTTCTCTATGCTTTTGTCTTAAATATTTTTCTGAGACAAACCAGACAGAGAATTGTTTTTTTAGATTATTAGGGTCCTGACATATCTAATCCTATGGCGAACTTACGCTTAAATTTTAGCTCTTTCAAAAATAATTCTTGGAAACTCTAGTTCTACATTCTTCTCTGTTTTAAAGAAATGCAACCTCAACCAGGAGTCAGTATGAGGTAGAAAGCTGGACCAATTTTTGCAAAACGTCTGGATTTTTCGATGCACAATTACTTGGATTTGAATACAGATATAAAATAGTATGACTGTCATGCATATGGAAGATTTATGATACAATCTATCTTCACAAAATCCAGCATATAGCAACAATAATTTGGGGAACAGGTTTTTTAATGGTCTACAATATGAGGAAGCCAGGAGACTGCACCAAAAGCAACTACAGAAAACCAACAGATGGGGCCTTACACAATGTTGACGGATGCAGCTCTGTTGATATTTCAAGATACTTCAGATATTGAAGTCTGTGCAGGGATGTAAAGTTATACCTTCCTGTTCAGCACTGTATGTTTACTCAGTGATTAAGCAGAGTAAAAATAAAAGAGATTTTAGTACTATTTCCAACTGACCAAAACTCAAATGATAAGTAGGGAGGAAAAAAAATAGATGTTAGTAGTTTCCAGTTTGCCAATACTATTATCAGTGCTAAAGACCTCTTTTTGACTCCAGACTTTTAAACAAAGCTTTGATTTAACTTCTATTGGCAGGTTCCCAGTGTTACTACTGTCTTCCAGCAATGCATGTACTTGCTTCTGTCAGCCTCTTTTCATGGCAATAGATGAGCGCAGATGTAATTAAAATAATCATTGAAAAATGTCCAACTGCAGAGGCAACCATGAGCAACAACAGAGCTACACAAGAAGTTGTCGGTATCCCACATGTTTTAAGGAAGAACTTGTAACCATTGCTTCATCCTTGGTAATTGGTCTTGATTTTACTTTAAGACTACTATGTGAATGTTAAAAAGGATATACTCTTCTTCCAGAAAACAGATATTAATGCTGCCACCGTAGCTGAGCAGTCCTTATGAACAAACCACTTACTACAGTATGACTTTGGGGCTATTCTTGCTCTCCTTCTCTGGTTCATCTTACTCTTGGAGGCTTTAATGCTTTTTATGACAAGACGAGATCATGCCTGGTCACCACATGATCAGATGATTGATGGGCAGGGGGGCAGAGAGGGAATGGCAGTGCAGAGAAAACGGGCAAGGAGGGAGAATGTAGAAAAAAACGAGGGGAGTAGAGAGTGGGGAATGAAGGGAGTGCCATTGAAGTGTGGTGAACAGTGTGGAGACCATTGGTGAGAAAAATGGGAAAAAGAAGGGTCTAGAAGGAGTGTGGGAAGAATACTGGGGGGCAAAACAGGGCAAAGACTCATGAGAAGAATGGTAGGGAAGGCTGGGGAGGGAAGAGTGAGAGGGAAGAAAAGGTAAGTGCTGCGGAATTCGGGGGAAAGAATGGTGAGGTGAACATCGGGGAGAATGGAATTGAAGAATGATGGTAAGGAATGATATAGAGAACAGGTGGGGAAACGTTGGGGAGAATGGAAGGGAGAATGGGGGAAGAAGGTTAGGAAGAGAAATAGGGGCGAGAATGTAGAAAGAACCAGTGAAGGGATGAATGGTAAGGAAAATGGAGGGGAAGAATAGTAGATGAGGGGAAGAGGTGGAAGAGAAAGAGAGGAGAAAAAGGAGTGAAGGAATGAGGAGGAATCAGGGAAGAATGGGGGCAAGAACAATGGGGAGAAATGGAGTGAGAATGGGAGAATGAAGAGAGAGTGGGAAGAATTGCCATAAGAAAGAGCAAGGAGGTAAGGAGAAGTGAAGAAGGGGAAAGCGAGAGGACAAAAGAGGACAAATGGAGGAAGAAAGTGATGAGGAAGGAAGGAAGACAGAGAAGAAGGTAGGAAGAACATAGAGGAGAACTGGCAGTGAGGCAAGCAAGGACAGTGATGGGGAGGATGGGAGGAAGACTAGGGTAGAATGAGATAGGGATGTCAATTAGGGGTCCTCTCCCTTTCCAATTTTCCTCATCCTCTGCTTGCAGTTATATCATGTACATAATCACTGCTGTGCCTTGTGTGGGCAGTAACACAGCAAGCAGTACAATAAGGAGAGCAGTGGTATACAGCAGTGATGACCTGGATTTAATGACTCTGGTGGAAGAAGTAGCTCTGAGAAAGTTTCAGTTTAGTCACACACCTTGGCAGTTCACAACTCTCTGAAAGGAAATACAGAAATAAAAGTTGCCAAAGTATAGTAGAGTTCTTAAGGCCATCTATCATCCCACAGATTCCAGGTCTCCCATTTATGTTATAAAAGTATTTGATGAAACAACATTAACAAAAGTTCAATTAATACATCAGAAAGCACAATAAACTTTTCATAGCTCACCAAAAACACTTCTCTCACCAATTCATTTCTTCTCCATCAGAAAGAGAAAAACAAAAGGAATTAATCTGATTTACAGAGCAAAAAACAGCACTAAATGCACTTTTTGTTAGGAGGGCAAGGGGAAAGTCTCCAGCTGGTTCTCATCTATATGTCATGATTCTTCATTTAGTTTACACTATTAAACTCAAAAACTCGGCTTTAATCTTAACTATTACAGTATGCCTTAGAGTAGATTCTATCATGTAGCATCCTTGATACAGTTTCAGACTCTGGCAAAACATCATCCCTCAAACTGGTCGTGGCCATATGGGTAGTAAATGTATCCAACATTTTTTCATTGGCGCCTACATTATTACGTCTTGTCACCAATGGTTTCTCGGGTTTTCAAGTAAATTGTTGCATATACTGTGGTTTGGAGCTGCTGAGATGAAGCCCTACATTTATCTGTATACAGCCAAATCCTTTTTTGGAACTTTTTTTTCCTTCTAATGAACTAACATCTGTTGGAAAAAAAAAAAGAAAAGTCATGTTTCCAGAAAGCTGTACAAAAATGAGAGAAGAGAAAACAAAACAACAGAATACTGCCAAGAAGCTATTGTTGCCAAGTTGTGCACGCTAAAAAGCAGCCTAGAATATAGTGGGTGAATAGAAGTGGGCAGCATACCTGATCTTTCTTCATTTTGTGAATCACACCTTCTACATAATTCTGGGATGGTCTTGAGGGAAGTTACAGAATACTGTAAAAAAGAAAAAAAAACCTAAATTAAATAATTCACTTAAAAAGAAAAAAAGACGTTCAAGGGGTCCTGATGTCATGGGCACAGCCTAAATCTACCAACCCAAGCGTACTTTTGGCAGTCTGATGGTCGTCTCAGGGTGCATGAGAGAAGCTGATGGCATCTGTTTTTGTGTCCCACCTTGAGGAATATCAGACTTTTCCACAGCTACAGCAAAGGATTCCCCCCATCTCAGATCTGTTCTTCCTGCAGGTCACCATTACTTAAGTAAAAACTACATTTTATATATACATCCTCTCCATGGGATGCAACACACATCAAAGGTGAGAGAACAGATCTAGGCTTCACAGTAAGTGACGAGGCTCACGCTTTGCCGACCTGGGCATCTGTTCACGTGATTGTATCAACAGATATAATGCTTAAAAATTAGAATTCAAGCTTTCACAAACCACTATGTAGAATTAATGCAGAATATTTGCACCTTAAAGATGTAATTTCAGAATGGGATGCATGTACATACATACAGATGACAGGCTCAGTTCTGTAACCTAGGCTTTATTAAAGCAAACTTGCATTATAACTTTGATGTGACAGAATATGCCTGATATTAATCCGTATACTATTATCTGAATTTAGCATTAGAAAGGAAAAAACTAAGGATGACACATGTATCTTACTAAACAGAAATCTTTTTCTTACAGACTTGTGGAATACCCTTGGTAAGACACATGATCCAGTGTTATAAAACTGCACATTCTGACATACAGAAATTAAGTTACTTAATAGCAAGCCTTCCTTAATCAAATGCTTAAACGTTACAGGAATCTTCATTTGCACAAATGAAAATCATTACGCCTGTGAAAGATCAATGACTTTGCTCATACAAAAAACCCCTATTAAAAACAGCATTTTGGAAACTAAAACAGAAAAAAGCATTTAGGATTAGCACAACTGAAAATTTTTAAAGAGTATATAAACACCATATGTTTTCAAAGAAACAGATATTTTTAGCTGATGTGCTATTGACCAATGAAGCAAAACAACTACATATAAAACCACATGAGCTTTCCACACACAAAAGAATCTGTCATACATTGTACTGTTCCTTGCTGACAGTTTGTCATTCATAGTTTGATGTGGATAGCTGGTCACCTACTTCCAAATAATTTAAAGTTGACCTCATGTGACAAATTGCAGAAATAATTTACTTCTCCGGTGCAAGTTTAAGACTGTTGTTCAGTTCATTGTCATTACTATTAAGCCTCAAAAACCTCCCATGCCTTACTTTTTCCCTTGTTGACCTGATTAAGGGATGCATTGAGAAACCTCAAATACAACAAGATTCTCTCATAAGTATTCCCAGGTTTAGCACTGCACTTATTAATTAAAATGTGCAGCAGCACCCCACAGAACTACCTAATGAGTCCAGTCCCCATCAAGCAAGGAGTTGTCTATAATAAGGCTGTGACTGCTCCAGGGCATGACAGCCTAGAGGAACAAAGACCAGAAGAAAAGAGACAGGGAGAAAGATGCTACTAAATACAAATTAATACAAGTTAAACACACACATGCACAAACACCATGTGGTGTGCTTCACTCTAGTTATTGTTTAATAAAGATTGAGCTGTTAAGCTATACATCTTGCTATTTCAGCACAAAGGCTCAGAAGGCAATGTTGAACTGGTCTAGTAAGATTCTTAAGATAATCCAAGGAACATGTCTCCAAGGAATATGGTAGCTTCATAGGACCAGCTGGTGCAGTTTAAACTATTACACAGTTTGTAACTCAATTAGAATGAGGCCTTTTGTATGCCATTGCTATGTGTTTTGTCACACAACCTCAAAAGCAGAAATCCATTTCTCTTTTTGTCTTTTTTTCCTTTTCTTTCCTGGAAGAATAGAATTTCTTTCTGTTTCAACATTGCACTACAACATATTCAGTTACCACCTCCCACTACCAAAAATGTATTACATGTTACAAAGTTGTTATGCATTTTAAGCATATTGGCTTGATTTCATTAACAGATTTCCTCTCACTTACCTCTGTTCTCAAAAAGACTTCTGTGCATTTACATTTCTGCCATCCGTATCTTGTGGTCAAAAAGTGGACAACTGGCTTTTGGTTCAAGAAGCAACTAATATTACTCTTTAAAATGGATCTTTCCCAATCATAAGCACATTCCATTGCCAGCTCTTCCTCTATAACTACTTTCTCTCATACTCCAGCTCCAGTTCTGATCTATGTGTAATGTTTGCTAGCTTTTCTTTCACCAAAAATGTCAAGGTTACTGGTGTATTACAGAGAGACATCAAAAGAGGTTGAGACTGCAACCCCTCCCTGGAAAATATGGTTATTCAGTGGCATTTAAAACTCATGATTTCTCACTTTTCATTCAATAATCTTAAATTGTTTTGCATATGAAATTAAATGTCATTTCTTGAATTCCACCATTAGAGTAACCAAGTCAACCAGAGTTGCGGGCCATGCCCAAAGGCATGACAGCACGAGAGCTAAGCACACCAGACTGCTTCATTAGTCAATGTTTACTGTGATCTTTGCGATTTAATAGAGTGGTTGACAATGAAAGTCAGTAACAAAACTAAGGGTTTCTTCCCAGGCTAATGCATGTATAGGCATTTTTGAGGTTTGTTTTCTTTTTCTGCATTTAAGGCATGGCTATGTGGGACCTGACATAATGGATTTCAGTAAAAACCTTAAAAACTTTGTAAGAAAGAAGAAAAACATCAACAGCAAACTACAGACAAGTATAACAAGTATTCCACACTAATGCAAGAGATTCCAAATTTTCTCCAGCAAACACTATTATTTCAGGGGAAAAGAAACATCCCATCTCATAGAATACATTCATTTGTCATTGCGGACTGCGCTGCAGAATTTGAATGAATGCAAAATTTAACCATTTAATTGCCAGGTGGTTCTCAAATTTTAATGGAATGGATTTTAAAGCCAACACATGAGAAAAAAACCCTTCAATGCCTAGCAAGACCATTCTGTCCTGGGTCATTTTTCTGCCTCTTGCAGACTCACTTGTGCCTGTGAAGTATCAGAAAAAATACTGGATCACAAATAGTTGCACAGAAATGCATATACAATTGTTTTAGATTTGCATGTCAAGGTTTTGGTAGTAATGGGAGCTGCAGGGGTGGCTTCTGTGAGAAGCTACTAGAAGCTTCCCATCAGACTGACAGAGCCAATACCAGTCAGGTCCAAGATGGACCTGCCACTGACCAAGGCTGAGCCCATCAGTGATGGTGGTAGCACCTCTGGGATAACACAGTAAAGAAGGAAAATAAAAAAATGAGTATTGGTTTTTGGTTTGGGCTATTTTTTGGTTTTCGGGGTTTTTTTGTAGACAGAGAAGTGAGAGGATGTGAGAAATTTTGCAGACACCTAGGTCAGAGCAGAAGGAGGGTGGGAGGTGCTCCAGGTGCTAGACGAGAGATTCCCCTGTGGACCCTGGAGAAGACCATGGTGGAGTGGGTTGTCCCCCTGTGGCCCATGAAGGATGATGGGAAGCAGACATCCCACCTGCAGCCTGTGGAGGACCCCATGCCTGAGCACATGGAGGGACTGGAAGAAGGCTGAGTCCTAGTGAGAAGCCCACTCTGGAGCAAGCACCTGGCAGGACTTGCAACCCGTGGAGAGAGGAGTCCACGCTGGAGCAGTTTGATTGGCAGATGTTCCTGTGATCCTGTGGGGGCGCCACGCTCAAGCAGTCTGTTCCTGAAAGTCTGCACCCCATGGAAGGGACCCATGCTAGAGCAGTGCATGAAGAGCTGCAGCCTGTGGGAAGGAATCATGTTGGAAAAGTTGGTGGAAGACTGTCTTCCATGGGAGGGACACCACGATGGAGGATGGGAAGAGTGTGAGGAGTCCTCCCCATGAGGAGAAAGGAGCAGCAGAGATGATGTGTGATGAACTGATCCCAACCACCGATTCCTTGTCCCCCTGTGCCACTTGGAAGGAGGAGGGAGAGAAATCAGGAATAAAGTTCAGCCTGGGAAGACAGGATGGTTGGGGAATCAGGGGAAGGTGTTTTAAGATTTGGTTTTATATCTCATTATCCTACTCTGTTTCGATTGGGTAATAATGTATTTTGTTCAATATTGAGTCTGCTTTTTCTGTGACACTAGTTGCTGAATGACCTCTCCCTGTCCTTATTTCAACCCAGGAAACTCTCATTGTATTTTCCTCTGCCCTGTGCAGTGGAAGTGGGCAGTGCGAGAGCGGCTTTGGTGGACATCTGGCCTCCAACCGCGGTTAACCCATCACAGCAAAATTGTAAAAAAAAGTCAGAATCATGACACCCCCAAAACACTGAGGACAATGTCATGCTCCAACTGGAGTCATTATGAAAACTCAACAAATTTACCTCCCCTGGATTGAGACACCAGTGACTGTGTCCCACTCTTAAATGCACAGCTCCTTTTTTCTAATTTAGGTAGAGGAAACAAACACCTTCCTTCATTATAGTTAATTTGTTATTAACTGTAAACCATCTAATAGTCTCATTTCATTGTATTTGCTACAGTGAATTAAAAACCTTGTTTCATTTGTATTCAAATCTCATTAAATTAAGACCTTTGTATTACATTTGCTTAATAATCCATAACTGTGCAACACCAACCTTTTTCCTAGATGTTTATTTGGGAGTAGCAATCTACATTGGGAACAAGTAAAGCAACAACACTTGGCCTGAGGTTGCAGGAAGGTTTTTCTCAATAGGACTGTGAATTTAAGCAGCTCCATAGCAAAAAAAAAATGTAGAGGAAAGGGATTAGGCTGGCACAGTGCCTGTGAGAAGTAGCACCCCCAAAATAAACTTCTCACTTAATGGTTGTGATCAACAACTTTGGAGTCCTGGATAGTTTATTTGTGCTTTGTTTATGGCATCTTATCTAGACACTTCATATATGTCCTGGTTTCAGCTGGGACCGAGTTGATTTTCTTTCTAGTAGCTGGTATAGTGCTGTGTTTTAGATTTAGGATGAGAATAATGTCGACAATGCACTGATATTTTAGCTCTCATTAAGTAATGCTTATACTGAGTCAAGGACTTTTCAGCTTCCATGCTTTGCCAGTGAGGAGGTGCATAAGCAAACAGGAGTGAGCACAGCCAGGACAGCTGACCCAAACTGGTCATACATTCCATACATTCCACAAACTTTAAATTAAGGCCTAGCCCAGCACTAGCTAGCACTGCGAAGCCAAGCTTTTTTTTTTTTTTTTTGGTGATCAGAGCAATAATCTATACACTCAAGCCTAAACAGTTTACAGATATTTAGCATCAGGAGCTCTGGTTATGACTAGGTCATTTGGTACTGTTTCTTTAAAGCAAGAAATAAAATAGTTTCAACTTGTGCAATTTACCTGTGCAATAGAAATCCTGCATTTGAATTACAGGATTAGGAAAAGTTCAAGTAATTATAACAACAGCATACAACTTACAAGCATGAATAAATTTTGGGGAGAAGTCAAGAGTGGCAATGGAAAAACAGGTGTATCTATCATTTAAAGCAACTTAAAGGTTACAAATTTCCTTTCTTCCTTTCAGTTATTCCAGAAGAAATAAATTAAAATACTCAGCTTAAATTCTTAACATCATTGCAGACAGAATATATATTTTTTTTAATATAAGCAAGTGTTCTGGAAACCTGTATTGCTGTCTAAACTACTGTCATGGTTTAGCTCCAGCTGGCAGCTCAGCCCCATGCAGCCACTCACTGACTTCACCCAGTGGGATGGGGAAGAGAATTGTAAAAATCAAAGTGAGAAAACTTGTGAGCTGAGATAGAGACAGTTCAGTAAGTAAAGCAAAAGCCACATGCACAAGCAAAGCAACACAAGGAATTCATTCCCCACTTCCCATGGGCAGGCAGGTGTTCATCCATCTCCAGGAAAGCAGGGCTGATTTGTACCTAACAGTGACTTGGGAAGACAAATGCCATCATCATTTGTCACTGCCTCCCCACCCACCCCGGTCCTTCCTCTTCCCTGAGCCCCTTATAAGCTAAGCATGATGCTGTACGGTATGGAATATCCTTCTGGTCAACTG
>VZTU01007167.1:0-16413 GCA_013400835.1 Zapornia atra
CCAGCTTCTGTGAACGTTGCACAAGATCTATGCTCTTAACAAGGAGAAATTGGCATCAGGTACTGCATATTTTTTTCATTGCCACTGCAGGGTTTTTTGTCTTACAGGGTAAACTAATTTCTTTTCCCTGCCATAAATGCATGTAGATTCATACCAAGGGAAAGAAGCTTTAAGGCTGATACACTGACATTCAGAAAAGCTGTTGGTCGAATCTGCAAACACTTTATTTGTTTACTTGGACTTTGATGTTCTGTCATTGCGCTAGTCAGGCTGCAGAATAAGTATCTTCTTGCTTAAATGGTTACTAAGATTATCCCATGTTTTGAATGTTGTACAGAAAATCTAGTGAGCGTATTCTTCTGACACAAAGTATATTTAGTCAGTGTATATTCTGAAGCACTAGCAATTAGTATGTCAATGCATAGAAAAATGTGAAATACTAAATATGTGCTGAAGCTTATCATTAAATACATTACTTCACTGACACTTGTGCAAGTTGTTTATTTCCATTGTAACTATCAGAACATGGTATTTTTGGTGCAAACTAATGATGTAGTTGTATTTAGAAAAAAAACCTCAAATACATTTTTCTTGTTTAACAATTTCAACCAAGACATACAAGCAGTTCACTTGTTCTTTGTATTTTGGCAGATATTATTCTTTATCATAAGAATAATTTGACTTTTCAGTTATGAGGTACACTGCTGGAATATTAATTTTTGGCTTTGTGAGATTTCTGAGAAGTATTCAGAATATGTAACTATTCAGAATACAGACTACATGCAGAAGTATTATCACTTTGAGCAATAATTATAAATTATTCCCTACTTCATCATAATTTTCACGTTCAGTAGGTATATGTCTGAATAGTAAACTGATTAAAATGCTCCTTTTATTTGAACTTTGTTACAGATGATTTATTAAGTTATACAGCTATTAAAAATATTTTGGTAAATGGAACTTCACTTTTCTATTTCTTATTAAAGTCTGAGATATATACTGTGTTAGTGTCGACAGCAGCACACTAGTTAAGTTCACCTTGAAGTTTATAATTGAATTTTGATAATTTGTCTTTTGTATAACTTAATAACTGAATTTAGTTTTTATATTTAACTTTACAGTTCCTTAGGGATTACATGAAGTTTCAAATCATAATATATGCTAATTCATGCCACTTTTAACTTCACATTTCTTTCTCTTCCCTGTTACCTTCCCACGTCTATAAACATTCTGATAATAAGCTGGAGACTAGACCTATATAATGTAGGCACATGCAAAGCTAGATCTCTTTCTCTAATCTTTCTTGAGTTATATCAAGGTAAGCCTTTGGCACATCTCAAGATCAGTTAGCTGCCTGTAATAAGTTTTTTTTTTTAAAAAAAGAGGGTGCTTTTGAAAAGCTTTTTGTTCTTCTCTTTCCATCAAAGCCTAACTTTTCATCTGGTTTCCTGTGCAATCATACTTCTGTGAATGTCTCTGTGTTTCTCACCTAGTAACTTCTGAATGTGCTTATCAAATTCAAACACTTCTGACAGGAGAGAGGATGGTGGGAAAGAGGGATTGATTTCTCAAATATAATTAAAATCCCTGAAATTTCATCAAAGTTAGTGTCTGGGAAAAGAAACCCTATTAGTATTCCCACTGAGGGAAAGTGCAGCCTGAGCCCACAGTTCTTTACACACTGAAAAAATCCATGCAGGTGAGTGTCGTTATAAGTTATGGAACAAAGCTTCAGCTGGAGCTTTCTACTTAGACAGAAAGTCAATCAAACTTAAGACACAAATTGGTAGGAAATAAGTCTTCGTTATTTTCCAGTGTTCATAGAGCTGCTTGTCAGTAAAGATTCACCTCAGCTCACTTTTCCATTCTACACACCCAGCTCTTTTTGTAGTCAAAGTAGAGAAGAAACTTTTAGAAGGTGATTCATTTCATCCTAACACAGACAACTAATAAACGTCAAATTCTGTCCTAGAAAGGCCAGTAGCTCTGATGTGGACATGTCCAAGTGTGTCCCACAAAATATATTCTTTCCCCACACACGACTTGTCTTTGCAAGGATAGCTGTGGCAAAACAGGCAGAAGAGGCTGTTGGGTGGTCTTTATTAGAGACAGCATGAAAAGACAAAACAAAAATAATTGGGGAATAGCATGCAGCAAAGTAGAGGTGACACTCAGCTTTAGGGAGATGCAGGGAGGAATGATTCAAATGGAGGGACTGTGGCCAAAACTTTCTATATAAAGAAAGTGATGCCATTACAATAATGATTTGGCTAGAGTGTTTTATTCCTCTACTTATTCTTAATTAGAGTTATATATAAACTAATCATTTGTGCCTTTGGATTTTAAAGAAACAAGTAGCTGGTCAGTCCCCTTACTACTCCATGAAATGAGAGCACAGTGATGTTGAGTCCAAGTATGACTCAAGATTTTGAGGTTGGACTGAAAATCTTCTTTCTCACTTCAGTCTGGATAACGTTGCCCAGCTGGAGAAGCAGATCTCTAAATCCTCTTCAGGGTCCTGCCTGATTTTTGCCACTTCTGGCCTTTTCAACTATGGGAAATTCAAGTATTTTATGGGGAGAGGTGAGACCGCTACTGCCTTCAGTAAGGGGCAGAGAACAGAAGCTGTATGCCCAGGAACAATGGGGGCTCTAATAGTCTGTGTGTCTTAAGCTGGGCATAAGTGAGTTAGTGGGAGAAGAGAGGAAGACAAGTTTGAGAAGGGAACAGGTTCAGCCAAGTAGAGATGAAAAAAAAATTATTAGTGAGTGAAAAGAGAAGAATTAGTGAAGTGCTTGCTCATTCCCATAATTTCTGTAATTTGATTTAGAGAGACAAAAAGCCAGACTGCTTTAACTCAGTTTCTGGTTTTATTCCACCTGGGAGGTGATATAAAATTCATATACAGTTGTTTGTATTCAGAAAGGCATATTTGAATTCTCACATGCGTAATGTCATATGTTGGCATAAATAGTTTTTGTTATTCAAAAATTGCCAACTTTTTGCAGCTTCATATAGTTATTACATCAAGTGCCAAGTTTCCATTTAATTACAACATGCTCACTTTGATTAGACAGTCACTATAGTTGCCGAACAAGAGACTTATTCAAAGATTATTGAAATTAGAAAGTGATTTTCTAATTAAATAGGGTACTTTAGCAATTAACAGAACTAATCAGAAAGTGATGGATTGGGAATATTTGCTTGGAGAAATTCTGTATCTCTAAACTCTGTTTTGAAAAACAATGTGCAAGAGATCCAAACACAGAGGTAACTCAAAGGGCAGGAAGACACATGAAGTCTGTAGAACTCATAGAATGTTCTAAGTACAATGCTTATATACATTTGCCGTACGAACACCGACTAATAAGCCTTCTTAAAAGAGTATATTAATTCTCCTCAACTTGAGCTTGCTTAATCCAATGCTTTGTGTTTCCTTGCCAAAGCATCATACAGACATTTGGAATTACATCAGAAATATAGTTTTATTTGGCATTTAATTTTCTCAAGTAGTTTGATATTTTTAATAGAATTAGCAAGGCGATTTTCCCTCTCTTATAAATAATGTGTCAAACAGAATATCCTGGTGTCTCCTAACATTATCAGAAGAAAGGAGAATTTTGTGTTTATGTTATTATAATTGCATTTATTATTATAATGCATTTGAAATTAGAACTAGCTAAAGGACATAGTGCTTTTCACGGAATAGTAAATAGAATTTTATTTTCTTGTGTAAACTAGACATTTCTCATGCAAAATATGTGGTATTTACTACATTTTTTGGGTTTTATTAAATTTAGCAGTGATTTTTGGTAACTTAAAAAAATTATTATAATTTTCCTGATTATGTTTACACATAATTAATGCAATATTGCATTAATTTAAACAGCACTAATAAACCACCCGAACAATAACTTCCTTGTCAACATTTGCAGTTGCTTAGCTTCTGTGAGGGTTACTTAAACAGGGGTATTCTAAAGTTTAAAGCAGATAGGTGGAAGTTCAATAGCCTAAAATGGTAATGGCTGTGTAGTGATAGTTTGAATTTAATGTGACTAAAACCTGTTTGTTGTGGGAGAAGGTAAAAAAAACTATCCCTGAAAAATAGATAAGGTTTGTTAGGTTTTGTTTACCTGGAGATATTTTTTGGGTTATTTTTGTTTGCTAGGGATCAATTTTATTCTGCCTCCCTTGAAAAAGTCTAATAAAAAAGTAATAATCCTAGGGGAGTTTGAAAAGGAATTCTATTGTGGGTTGTTGATTTATCTTTTTCTTTGTAATCCTGTGTACTATATATTACTAAATATTTTTTTACATATTTGTGGTTTTTCTCCTGGGCTCATTTGTTACTAAGCTTTATTCTGTTATTATTTTTAAAAATTTTTTTAAATACTTGCTGTTAATGAAGGCTGACCAAAAACTCTAAGAGGCTCAAAACTAAGTGGCATTCATACACAAAATTTTTTTTCTTAGTACTATGGAAATTACCTGAGGAATAGACTTTATAAAGGGAAAGGGAAAAAACCCCACACCCTAAATTATTCCAAACTGTCAAGAAATATTCATATTACATCTCTATAAAGATATTAATACAAAACTTCTGCTTAATATTTTCTTTTGTAATGCTACAGTTGAAATACATCAGAATACATTGCTGTGCCTTCTGTTTCTAAGACAGGAGACTCAAAAGTCTATTGACTTTAGCCAAAAAGTTCATTTTAATAGAAATAAATTAAAATGGAAAATGTCTTAAACACATCTGAAACAATGATCCTGGTATTTTAGAAAAATAATAATGTGGTTCTGTGATGGGACTTAGTGATGGCTCAGAATCTGCTGATGACAGTTAAATCAACCATTTGAGTGTCCAAACTGTTCAAAAGAAAATGAAGCAACTAAAATAATAAAGAAGGAATACTGGGATGCACATAACCTTGGTATAAGTGGTTGGTCCAGACCATCAGGTCTCCTGAATTACTCACTTGCTGGGGAACTTCTGTGACACTCCTTTGCCATGTTATAAGCTAAAGGTAAGCCCATGAAGCAATGCCCAGGTGCGTCCCAAGTGCATGCTTGCATCCCTGTAAGCAGCAAACCAGCTCTTCAGCTGTACAGATGATGATGGGAGGAGGAAGGCAGAGTTAGTAAGGCAACAAGCTTAGTTTTCACCCCCTTGTCTTTATAACTCAAAGAAAATCTAATAAATTCCTGGTTTTCCAAAATTTCGGACACTCTGTAATCCTTATACTGAATGCAGGCATAAGTAACTCATGATGGTGTGATGGTGTGGCTTAGATGACAACACTGGAACTCTTTCTCAAAGAAACATATAAAAAATTAGCGGATTTTTAGGAGTTGAGAACCAGACCATCTCAAGCTCTGACCTTTCAGTTTGAAGTACTTTAGGCGTTATCTGCCACCTATAACAATTAGACAATGAACTCCAACTCATGCTTCTGTTTAACTTGCAACCCCTGTGAACTGGTCAAGTAGTGACCCCATCAAAACATCCTGCTACTGGTACTCATCTGCCTCTCTGTGTGTGGTGGTTTGACCCTGGCTGGAGGCCAGATGCCCACCAAAGTCACTCCATCACTCCCCTTTCCAGGTGGACAGGGGAGAAAATATATATTGAGAGGCTTACGAGTTGAGATAATGACAGGGAGAGATCATTCTGCAATCAGCGTCACGGGCAAAACAGACTAAAACACAGAATAAAGGAAAGAAACTCTCTAATTCATTACACTGCACTGCACACCCAGTGACACCAGACTCCGGTAATAAGAAGTGCAACCAGCTGTTAAAGCACCTCCACTCACCCCTCTCTTAGCAGTCTTCACTTTGGTCATGATTTTCTCCCTTCTTCCCCCCACACTGTGGCACAGGGAGGGGCAGGGACTGGGGGAATGGGGGTTTCGGCCGGTTCCTCACAAGTTGTCTTCCTTCTTAGCTGGGTGGTGGGGGCATTCCTCACACCCTTCCCCTGCTGCACCGTGAGGTCCCACCCACAGGAGACAGTCCACCACTAACTTCTCCAACATGAGTCCTTTCCCATGGGGCTTCAGCTCTTCACCAGCTGCCCCAGCGTGGGTCACTGCTATGGGGTGCAGTCATAAATCATAGAACGTCTCTCTGTCTCTCAGGCCCAGACTGCTCCAGCCTGGTCCCCCATGGAATCACAAGCCTCCCCCATCCCCTCCCCTGCCACCAACAAACCTGCTCTCACTCATCTCTGTGTCTCTGTCTCTCTCCATGGGCTGCAAGTGCTGGCAGAGGCTTCTCCAATGCCGGTCACAGCATCTCCTGCATGTCTCCACTTGCTCCACCATGGGTTTCTCCACAAGCTGCAGAGGAATCTTTCTCTCCGACACCTGGGGCACCTCCTTCTCCCTCCTGTCCTGGCCTTGGTGCCTGCACAGTTCCTTACATCTTCTCACTCCCTTCTCTGGTGGCACAAAGCAGCTGATTGCTTTTTTTTTCTCCTAAATGTGATTCCCAGAGGCGCTGTGACCATTGCTGATTGGCTCAGCCTTGTCAGTGGTGGGTCTGGCCTTGAGTCAGATGATGTTTACTCTGTCAGGCCTACAAAAAGCTTCTTGCTGCTTCTTGAAGAAGCCACCCCTGCAGCCTGCCGCACCCCCCCTTCTCCATCAGAACCCAGCCATGCAAAACTACAACATATACTATACTTTTTTGTATCTTGCTCATCTGTTAGTCTGCTCTGCCATTTCATAAAACAAGTTGGTATATATCCACGACAGTCTGGAGAAACATACTTGTACGATATTTATTTGTCTAATGCTATTTATATGGGAATTGAATATGCTGACAAAGTGATGCACTTAGAATAGGATTCACTTTATTTAGCCTCAGTTTCTTAGTGCACTTAAATAAGACCTCTTATTTAATAAATAAGGTTAATAAAAGTTTTCCCCTTGCAGTAAGCACATAAGAACTATGAACTGTGGCTTCCCTGGGGTAGGAAGACATGTACACTGCAGTGTCCCATTATTGCAGGGAGGGCTTGGGAGGTTCCAGTTGCCCCCTTTGGTTGGAATTTCATGGTGGGCTGGAGTGAACCCTTCAAGTACACCCCATTGGTATAAAAATCTCCACTGTCTGCTCCTGACTTGGGCTGAGTGACCTAAAGCATAGGGTTTGTGGTGGAAAGTTTACTGGCCTTGCAACATCAACAACCTTTTATGAGGAAGCATCTGCTGAGTTCATAATGAAAATAATCATTAGTACACAGGAAACATTCTTCAACATTTTAATTCAAAATGCAATTACTTTGCTCCTTTGTCCTGGTAAACTGCTGTACACAAGTTCTCCATCATTATATTATCCGGCACATGAATGGGAATCTCAAAGTAGGGAGAAAGAGGAGAGTGGAACAGGATGGAACATATTCTTTCTTATGTAGCATCTGGCTTTTTAGCAATGTCCAGGGCTTTTTAAATCATTGAGAGTGCTCTGTTGAAATTATTAAAAAATTGACTGATTAATCTCTACTGCAAAATGCCATTTTCTTTTTTATCTTGTGCTTTAATCAAAATAAAAGCCCATTGGAGAAATAAAGAAGAAACTAAGAAAAGTGTCCCAAGATACCATATGTGAGGGCTGGGATTAAGGACATTCATGGGCATGTCATGGTTTACACCCAGCCAGCAGCTGACCACAATGTGGCCAGTTGCTCACTCCTCCCTGCCCAGTGGGGAGCAAAAAGCATATAATCATCAAAAGTGAGTTTAAATATGTTAAATGTTTCATGAAATACAGAAACCCTAACTGTAAACTTTGCAAAACCTGTTTCAGCAGTCTTAATGCATTATTTGTTTCACAATGACGCTCACTAGTTTTATGTAAATCTATGTCATTTGAGTATTCGTATCGGATCTGATCGAACGCTTGCTGAGAATCATTCACTGCCATGCATACTGAGACTTGTTCTCACAATTGGTACATGTGTCTCTTAAAGTACAGTCAGAAAAGACATACCTCATTAATTTCTCTTCTAGTCATCCGCTGTACTTTTAAGCTCAGACTCACAACTACACCTTATTACACAGGTGTGTGTAAGAGGAATAACTATGGCGTTACCAAGGAGTGGAATCCATTTCATGTATGTGCATTTCCTGGACTTCAGAATGCCATGAAAGTTACTTAACAAAACCAGCAACAAAACAACAAATTGAGGACAAAACATGTCTTGGGGTGTGCCTGAAGGATGTGGAAAACAAATACATTGCTAGCATACAACAATATATTAAAAGGTGACAGGAAGTTGTGATAAACTAAAAAAAAATTCAGTAGCAGATCATCTTGATTCTTTATGATATACTTTATCATGCCACATCCTACTTTAGTAGGCAGGAAGGGAACCAGTCTGTATAAATACATATAACATGTTCCCCTAATAATGAATGGGAAGTCAACTCTGCTGGCAGGACTTTCATATTAAAGCACCAAGTAATGGATTGTTGGGGACTATCTGGGGACTGCAAATATTCTTGACAATTAAAAAAATTATTTTGTCATTAGTGAATTGAAAATACTTAAACTAAATTTGTTAGAATGTGTGCAAATTTGAATTTGCAAAACTTAGCTCTGGTAAATAGAACAGTAAACAAGTCATCTAGCTGCATGCTGGCAGTAGCAATAAACACTGTTTGCAATTCTTTGGTCTCTTTGGAGCACAAATTTCAAAACCAAATTTAAGTATGTTACATGCAATACATACATTAAGCATGTTACATGCAACACAGAAACCTCACCTGACTAATGACAAGGTTAAAATTCAGTCTCATGTAAGATCACTTGCTTTCAGTCATAACAACACTGCCTGGAGAAGAATAGAGTTATTGCTTTGATGATAAATTTCTATAGTTTTTACAGCTCACTTTGGAGCTTTAACACTGTATACTGTAAGTTTCTTGGGAGTATCTGTTAATGGACAAGCGAGATAATATACTTTTTAAACAGACTATACAGATACTGAGAAAAAGTAGATATAAAGCAACTTAGGCTTCAAGGGGCTATGTAGATTTTAGCGTTATTAAAACAGGGGAATCTGCTTAAATACAAAGCTGTGTAGTAAAATTGCTTGAAGGACCTTCATATCTGTAAAGAGACAATATGTACAGTAGAAAATATAATGACTAATACAGTATTGGCAGATAGTTTTAGTTTTACTCTGCTGTATGTTTCTTCTGTTTTCCACAGTGGCTTAGAAAGAAAGCAGGGCATAAGAGAGGTGAGTTAAACTTGGTTTATCTTTGGAAGGAAAAATCTGAAGGAAAAAGAGGAAAGGTGTTTCCAAATTATCCTAGTCCATCCAGTTAGTTCACTGCAGTTTGGAAAGCAAGCAGCATTACCTTAGATCTTTTCTCTAAGTAGTTTATAATTTCAGTAAATAGCTTCTTGTATTTGCAACATTTTTTTTTTCAGGATATCAATTGCTTCTCAACATTGAAATATAATATTGGTGCTCTGAGTTAAATGCAAACATTGAGCTGCTAGCATATGAAAATTTGCCTGTTTAAAAACAAAATAAAAGGCACAATTTTAATGGTTTTTTTAAAAACCATGGGAGATTTAGCAACACTGAAAATGAGCTGCTGCAATTGTCTATTTAAAGTAGTAATGGCACAGAAGGTCTGAGTGCACCGTTCCCCATGGGAACGAGGACTAATAGTTATGGTCTTGACTTTGTAAAGGTTTCTTTCTCTATCAAAGCATGGGCTTGGTTAGCGTCTCTGTAATCCAGTGTTGTACCCATGTGGATGAGATTACTTCCTTCTGGAAACTCAGGAAAGATCAGCCCACTTCAAGTGAACAGATAATCTCTTATCCCGTTGGTTTCAGCTGAGTAAATTTTGTGTGTTAGGCTGTCATGCCCACCCGTTACTACTTCTCATGTTACATAGCTTATGCCAGCTATACTTGTCTTAGGAAGAGTCTTGAGAGTAGGTCTAGTTGGTCATGCTCAATGTGATAGATTTATCTACGCTCTGCTTTCCTGGCTCTCATCATGGCTGAAGGTTGGCACAGACCTTCTTGGGGAAGGAATATGTCTGGAATGTTCAGACATGGTTGGTTCACTCTCTATATTGATAATCAGGTAGAAAGTGAGTGGTGGTAATTTGGGACCATCTTGTGAGTTGCTTTGGGTGATTTTATTGCTCACATTGAGAGTAACTATTTACTTAAAGTTGCAATTTATCTGTTGAAGACCCTGGTTAAGTGTTTCATGTCATAGGAGATAGGTGGAGAACAGCCAAAATTTCCATGGGTTAAAGAAAGAAGGGTACACAGGTAAATCATACTATTTTACTTTATTGGCTTTCCTACCTTTGAATATCTTCCAAAAGAGACTGTAGATGAGACATATGGGGTCACTTGATTTTTTGTTTGACTCCTGATCTAGCAAAGTATGGGATTATTCCCATGCTTAAAGAAGTGATTTATGACATTTTTCAGGCCTTTGGCTTGTACATGTCTCTGTCCATAATAATGTCCTACCAAGGCCTAATCTACAGAGCCAGACAATCTGTATTTGAGTGCACTATATAAATTTAGTAAAGCACAACCTAACATGTGCAAAGGTCTCAATCTAGCTTCTTTTCTACCCTGTCATAGCAATTACTATGTTGGCCATGGGGTCCTTAAGGCTAAATCTAAGAAGTTACTATTTTCTTCGCCCTTTCTCATCTACATTCAGGGCATTGAAAATCTTGTACATGTTACCAAACTATTAAGATGCATTTGTTCATTTAAAGGGATATTAGAATTACAAGGATAGAGGGGGAAAAATAACTTCCACAAATTTATCAGCATTATGTTGCTCTTTCCCAGTGAAGAACCATAAGTCTAACCTCTGTTTGCAGAGCTCTGTAGCTCTGTTTTCTGAGCTACAACAGGTGTCTGGATTTCAAGGGGTCATGTTTCTGTACCAGAAACAATGTTCTTTACTGTGCGTCTGCAGCATTTCGCCATTTCCTGTTGGAATTGTCTTTTTTAGGTTTGAAAGAAATATCAAATGTTCTTGACATCTAGTAACTTGCATTGCTTATTTTTTAATCAATCAATTACAGTATTTTTTAATTAGAACTGATTTTTAACATTTTTTTAATGGTGTTTCATACAGGTTATTAGCTCACAAATAGGGTTTGGATAGTGATCAGAGTATCTTGGTCTGACAGTCTTGTATTTCAGCTTGGTTGTACCACAGAGACTTGGACAGATACTGCAACAAATATTTTATCAATACTCATTTAAATCTGACAGGTGGAGCTGGCAGATCAGTTGTTCTCTTACAAAGACAGTTTGCTCTATTTTTTTTTTTTTTGGATAATCAGAATTTTGGAAGGCCAAGGAAAGATCCATTGCTCATCCACACATAAAGTATTGTGGTGACAGCAAAACACCGTTAGGAGGATGTTCTAGGCTGTGGGAGGCAAAAACTGAACACCATTATATTTTCTCACTTGGGAACTGATTTTCCCTATCTCAGTTCACTCCTAGTAGTGACTCTATGGGAAATCTTGGCATAGACTCAAAACAGATAGAATATCATGAGAAATTATTATAATTTTAGCAATCAGAAGAAAATAGGATTATAGGTTTTGTTCTGTGCTTTAAATTACACAGTAACTCTTGTGTGTAGTAAGTAGTAGGTAACTACACTGTAATTTTTATGTAATTTCAGGCTATATGAAATTCACAGCAATTTAATGTTGAATTAATGATCACTTGTGGATTTAGCCACCTGTTTTCTGAGCTACAACAGGTGTCTGGATTTCAAGGGGTCATGGGCATGTAATAAACATTTTGAATCTGTTTTCTTTAAGCTGTTAGTAAAGTCCATACTTTCAGGTAAATTGGATGAGTATTTCAAAGACTTGGAATGACATAAAGGTTGTAACAACTAAAATGACAGGAGAGTCAGTAGTCTGCCCTGAATGGAAGAAAGAAAAGAAATAGGATGACTGAAAAGTGACCACAGGTATTACAAGAACAGAGAAATTGACGAAGAGGAATATTACTATTGGCTTTGAGAATAGTGCAAACAACAAATTACAAATCTCCTTTTGATTGCCATTCCTTCCCAAAGCCAAAGAAAAAAGGTAGGGAAATAATGGGGTTTTATTTTTCAAGTAATTACTACATTTCTTTTTTTTAACAATTAGGATAAAAAATAAAAATAAACTTCTGAGAGTCTCTCCTTAGGTGAATATGACAGCAAATGATCAAAATGAAAATGAAATGTATATCTAAGAATATTAGTACAAACAATTTATAGATTGTTTTGGATAAATCTGAAAAAAAATATGGAAACCTTCAGAAATTACAATATTCACAAGCAAATCCTACATTTATGAGATCAATTTTGTCCTCTCCCCCTTTTCTCCCCCCAAAATTATTTCACTCTGCTATTTAATTCTAGCTGAGGTCCAGAAAAATAACTCACTTACAGAACTGACACAGTCTATAGAGGGGTGCGCTGCTTACCAGATACTCTGATAAGGGATAACACCAAGAGACTGTCAAGCCTTGTACAGTCCATTGACTATTATCCGTGGCTGTTTCATGTGGCACCAGTGATACAGCCAGGAGGAGTCTCAGGAGTATCAAGAGGGATTACAGAGCCCTGGGAGTGGTGGTAAGGGATTCTGGAGCACAGGTAGTGCTTTCATCAATCCTCCTAGTCAAAGGGAAGGGGTTTGAAAGGGTCATTCCAATCTGGCAAGTCAACAAATGGTTACAGCAGGACTGGTGCCACAGCCAGTGGTTTGGCTGCTTAAGACTATGGGACTTGCTTTGAAGGAACCTGATCTACTGGGGGCTGATGGGCTCCACCTGTCAGAGAAATCTTTGAGGAATATTATATGAGGAAATCCTATGACCATCTTTGGTCATAGGCTTGCCAAGCTGGTGAAGAGGGCTGTAAACCAAAGTTGCTAGGGAAGAGGAACCTCAATTCATCCCACTCCTACCATTTTGATGCCAGTGCCAGCAATAGATGCCCAGAGCTGGGGAAAGGATCTCAAGTCAGCAGGAGAGCACCTGCAGTGCAACACAAAGGACTTCCAGCCACTCCAGCCAGTCAGTCAGTCAGCTTCATCAGGGGCCCAACTGACATGCCTCTATGCAAATATATGTGGTATTTGGAATAAGCAAGAGGACTTAAAGATGTTAGCACACCTGCAGACCTATGATCTCATTGACATCGTAGAGATGTGGTGGGATGGCTCCTATGACTGGAGTGTTGTGATGGAAGGATACAGACATTTTAGAAAGGACAGACAGGGCAGACAAGGAGGGGTTGTCATCCGCTATATCCAGCTGGAGTGCATGGAGCCCCAACTTCTGATGGATAAGGAGCTGACCTGGTCCAGAATTGAAAGAGTGCAGGAACAGGGGACACTGTAGTGGGGGTCTGCTACAGGCCACCCAACCAAGAAGACCAAGAGAATGAAGGTATCTATAGACAGATAGGAGCAGCCACATGTTCACAAACCCTGGTTCTCATGAGGTACTTCAACCACACCAATATATGTTGGAGGGACAGCAAAGAAGGGCATAAGGAATCCAGGAGTTTCCTGGATTGCATTGATGATAACTTCCTTCTCCAAGTGATAGAGGAGCCAACAAGGTGAGGTGCCATGCTGAACCTTGTTCTCCCAAAAAAGGAGGGGCTGGTGGGGAATATGAAGCTCAAGGGTAGCCTTAGCTGCAGTGACTATGAAGTGGTGGAGTTCAAGTGAGAAGGGCAGACTTTAACCTAGCTATCCTGGACGTCAGGAAAACCGACTTTGTCCTGTTCAGGGACCTGCTTTTGGAATACTCTAGGTAAATCCTTGGAGGGATGAGGGGATCAGGAAAGCTGGTTAGTATTCCTCAAAGGTCGGGAGCAATTCATCCCAGCAAAGAGGAAGTCCGGATGCCTGCATGTATGAACAAGAAACACCTGGAAAAACTCAAACACAAAAAAGAAGACTATAGAGGGTGGAAACAAGGCCAGGCAGCCTGGGAGAAATATAGAGAAACTGTCAGAGGAGCCAGGGATCAGGTCAGGAAATCTAAAACCATCATAGTATTAAATCTGGCCAATTGTATCAAGGGCAAAAAAAGCTTCTAGAGGTACATCAATAATAAAAGGAAGACTATGGAAAATGTCTCTTTAAAAAAAGTTAATTTGCATATTGAATTATGAAACATCATTAAAAGATCTTTCTTTTAGAAATAACATTCATCTGCTAAGTATACCCAGACTTAAGTCTCTTTTTGATGCTGCTTTCATAGTCCTTTAGATGCTCTTTTTCAAATGAGCTTGGGTTTATTGAATTTCCAGAGTAAAGGATTGTATATGATGAGATGTCCAAGAGAAATATTATGTCATTTTTCCTTTGTAAAATATTTTCTGATGACATGCCAGTCTTCAGGTGTGCAGGTAATGCTTTCTTATCTTGTGCTGAATAACAGAGGACCAAGCAGGTGGGCAAGAATCACAGAATGGTTGAGGCTGGAAGGGACCTTTGGAGGTCCCCCTCAGGCAGAGCTGCCTAGAGCCATTTCCCCAGGACTATATAAAGATGACCTTTGAATATCTAGAAGGATAGAGACTCCACAGCCCCCTGGGAAACCTGATGCAGTATTTAGTTTCAATGAAAAGGTGTTTCCTGATGTTCAGAGGGAACCTCCTGTATTTCAGTTTATGTCAATTCCCTCTGGTACTGTCACTGGTCACCAATGGAAAGGGCCTGTCTCTGTCTTCTTTACAGCATCCCTTCAGGTATTTATACACATTGATGAGTTTCCCCTTGAGTCTTCTCTTCTCCATGGTGAACAGTCCTAGCTCTCTCAGCCTTTCCTCATTGGAGAGGTGCTCTTAATCATTTTCACACCCTTCATTGGACTTTCTAGTATGCCCAAGGTTCTCTTGTACTGAGTAGCCCAGAACTGCACGTGTGGCCTCACCAGAGCTGGATCACCTCCCTTGACCTGTTGGCAGTGCTCTAACTGATGCTGTCCAGGATACCATTAGCCTTCTTTCCTGCAATGGCACATTGGTGGCTCATAATCAAGTTGGTACCCACCAAGAGCCACAGGTCCTCTTCTGCAAAACTGAGGTTATACCTTCCACAGAATGTGCAGTATGAAGCTGACATGAAGCAAGAAGCGATATTTTAATTTTGATGCTAAGTCTACTAGTCAAATTTAAATTGTACATTAAATTGCAAATACAACTGGGAGTAGAAGCTGGTTTTAAATCTTTTTAAAGTCTTATCCCTGGCTACTACCAGGCTTCCTACATGGCCAGTGGTTTGGTCTTGGGAGGTTTCTGCTGTTGCTTTTCCATTGAGAAACAACTGAAGGTTCCCCATCTCCTTGGAGGTATGGTTCTTTCATAGATACCCCTAAGGATGTACAGACTGTGTAAGTTATGAACTATCAAGGAAGGCAGTGCCTGTAAGTATGATTTTTATAGCTGAGAATGTTTCACGTGTTGTGTCTCAAATCATAGAATCATAGAGATAGGGAGTAGGGTGCATCATCAGCAAATTTGCCAGTGCTGCAAAACTGGGAGAAGTGGCTTACACACCAGAAGGCTGCGCTACCATCCAGCGGGATCTGGACAGGTTGGAGAGTTGTGTGAGGAGAAATTTAATGAAACATGACAAGGGGAAGTGTAGAGTCTTGCACCTGCAGGAGAACAATTCCATGTACCATGGGATGGTTGGGGACAGATCTGTTGGAAAGTAGAGTAGGGGAAAGGGTCCTGGTCGACAGCAGGCAATGTGAGCTAGCAATGTGCTAGCATAGGACGTTCCATGTGAACATAAGGAAAAACATTTTCACAGTGAGGGTGACAGGACACTGGAGCAGACTGCCCAGAGAAGTTGTGGAGTCTCCTTCTCTGGAGACATTCAAAACCTGCCTGGACCTGTTCTTGTGTGACCTAATCCAGGTGATCCTGCTCTGGGGTAAGAAGGGGTTTGGGGGGCGGGAGGGGGAGGTTGGACTCAATGATCCTTATGGATCCCTTCCAACTAAGGATATTCTGTAACAGAATCACAGAATATTAGGGGTTGGAAGGGACCTGGAAAGATCATCTAGTCCAACTCCTGGCCAGACCAATCCACACAGAGCCAGATCAATCAGAGAATGTGACTGAGTGCATTTTCCAGATGCTTCTTTAGCTCAGTCGAACTTGGTACTGTGACTACTTCCCTGGGGAGCCTGCTCCACTGCCCAGCAACCCTCTTAGTAAAGAACCCCTTCCTAATATCCAGCCTAAACCTACCCTGTCGCAGCTTCACACCATTCCCTTGTGTTCTATCAATGGTCTCTAGAGATCAGCACCTGCCCNTGTTCTATCAATGGTCTCTAGAGATCAGCACCTGCCCCTTC
>VZTU01007168.1:800-26903 GCA_013400835.1 Zapornia atra
TTACTCAGGCTTTTCAAATTACATTTTCAATTCTTCATTTTTACTAGATTGATAAAATCTAGGAGATTCATTTTGAACACTGATGTATAAACAAACTGTATCTTAACTGTTCACTGTGTACAGGTTATAAAATGGCAGTAAATTCAGTAATTTGTCACAATCTAAGGAACAGAGATTTATGACATATACTGAAATTTATTAGTTAGAGAAAGAACTAACAGGCTCTAATCTGTACTAATAATTTTGTAGTTGACCTAAAATTTTAAGGAAATAAATTCAATTTACCACTCTGACCTTTAGATAAGTCTTATATTTCCAAAACATTTGTTCCAAATGGGGCAATTTTTCAGATTTGAAATACTCAATATTGCTTTCCTTTTGATTTGTCGACTCTATTTTTAATTCATTTTTTTCTAAATAAGTAAAGTTCTCTGCCCTATAACTTCAAGACCATGGGAACTAACAGGTTACTATTGCCATTTCTTTCCCTAAAGCCTCAAGCTTGAGAAACAAAACAGAATTTAAAGAAATCCTACTAAGAATAGGAGTTTGAACCCTGAAATTACTGTTTGCTTATTTTCTGTTATCATTTCAATGTTAGTTGGCTGAACTACTGTAACAGGCATCGGTAAAAGTAATATCAAAGGAAAAATTGCTTGCATTTTTGGAGATAGTCACCAGAGGGCATTTATGGACTAACTCAAGACATATTTCTGCATTCACTGAGGGAATGCTGAAAAGTATTCTTAATTACGCTATACTGATATGAAAACTAAATCACTACTTCTTAAAAATGGAAAGTTTTGATTTAAAATGAGGTTTTATTTACAAAGACAACAGAGGGAGAGATGACCAATATAACTTTTGGCTTCTCTAGAATTGATTGACTATGTTATATATGTCAGATAGCATGAAATTTCACACTGCCTTGGAAAATATATAATGAGAAAAGAAAAAAAGAAGGGCGTAAACACTGTTTTCTTTCTTTCTTCCAGCATTTTATAAATATATATCTCATATATAGTTAGAGGAAGAAGCTAGTTCTTTTTAAGACTACTGCAAGTGAATAAAAGTAGGGTGTGGGTTTTTTTAAAGATGATTTCATCTTTTGTGCTGGAAGACATGCTAATTGATATTATTAAATATCTGCCTTTCAATGAACATAATAATAAATATTCTAATAAAATAATAAAGACTTTGGAGAAATGGCTAGGGATCGGGTAGTAAAAGCTGATGTGATATTCCAAATGCAGGGGTAGATTCACAATACAAATTTACTTAAATACTTATAAAATAAAATTCAAACTATTTTGATTATTGACTTCTATGAATATCCAAAATTCTTTACTTCATGTATGGTTATTTGCAGAATGAAATAACATTTTTAAAAGTAACTTCTTTATCCAGAAGAATGTCTTTTTGGCCCAGTTCTCCTTAAAACAGAGGTCTTGTCATCATGAACTGCATAAAATACAAGAAAAATCCTGAAAAGCCATGCTTTTAGACAGGAAATCTTATAAAGTAAACCCTAGCTTTGATAGTAATAACCAAATACTGTGGTAGTTTAATTATAAACTAGATACATATAAGTTTTGTCTTTTGGTGGAGGAGTTAAATTAAAAGAAAATGCAACATTAAGAGAATGGAGCATTAAAAGACTTAAGAGAAATGTCCTAAAGTTCAGTTAAAATACAAATGTTCTCCTTGAGTTGATATCTGCACTCACCTGTCGCCAAAGTTCATGGGACTCAGTGAATATAATTTTAGAAAATATGGGGTTTAAATTTCATATTGGTGTTCTAGCTTTAACATCTATGCTTTATTCCACGGAGATCATAGGAGTTGGTAATAATAAATTTAACACAGAAACCTTGTTGAAAGGTTTACCTTATATTTAGTAACCAACAAATCAAGCTTTTTCTGCTAACAGGTATATTGCATGGTCTTCCCCCCACCTCCCCGCCTCTATTTTTTTTCCTTTGGAAAAAGGTTGTATTTGGTTTATTGAGAAGCAGAATTTTCATATGTATTTGTAAACCAAGGCTTTCAGATGATAGCTCAATGGAAGTTCAAAATGTTTCCATACCTTACATTTGTTTCACACTTCTATGGTACAAACACACTGCAAGTAGGTCTATCCCACTGTGCGGTATTTTCAGTTCCCTCTTCATCCCTTGTGAGTGAATACAGATATTTCTGCAAATTTTCTACTTTGGTTAAAATTGGTTTAATTTATGAAGTGTTAATCAGATGTTTCCAGTTCAAAAGAAATTACAATAAATTTATTGAATGTCTAATAGATATGCAAAATTACCAAAATCATGTACCTGAAATCTTCTACTAATTACAGCAGCCTTCATCTGTATGTTTCTGAGAAGTTTGGAGTTAACACATGCAATGCCTTGAGTTTAGGAGAATCCTCCTGTTAGAGCATTGCATGAAATGTGTTTCAGAATAAAGGGTTGCCAGTGACAGTGCCCTGCTTTTCTATTTAACCCTGAAAATTCAGGTAGTTTTGGCTGTTTCAGTAACAAAAGGAGATGGGAGTGGCTACTTTGGAGGTTTCCTTCAAGATAACTACAGATCAGGTCATCTACAGTGTTGTATTTAAGCTGAATGACACACAAAACCCAATTCACCAACTGTTATAATTGCATTACTGGTAGCAGAAAGGGACGGAATTTCTGAAGTGTTTTTCATTGATAGAGATTTTACATGAACTATATTTAATGTACTCTTATTTAATGTATCTATAGAGACACCAGGGTTTCAATACTGTGACTGTATACAACACATAAATAAACAAAATTTAAAAGGACATGATAGTCTTTTTTTTTTTTTTTGACAAAAAATCTTCTAAAACTGTGGATTATATAGTCCTCTCTCACCTAAGTCTCCAAATGCTATGTGACACCTCATGGGAATGTGCATTATACATACTGTTTCAGAGTAACTAGTTTAAGAATATCAAGGATTTGTATACATGTATATGTATGCATATGTATGTGCGCATACATATGGCTATACATGTAATCACTGACTCTCTCTATAAATATGCAGAAAATTGTCAATCGGCATTTTTACTTCTTCACTGTGTAAATCTAAAAGGCCAAAGTTTCACAGACTTGTGACAACACTAGCCAGTGTTGTGAATTTGCTCGCTCTCACACCCCGCAGTGGAATGTGGAAAAGAATCAAAAAAAAGTAAAACTCATGGAGACAGGAAAAGTTTAATAGGATAGAAAAGTAAGGTGATGATGATGATGATAAATATGCAAATAAGTTATATACAGCACAATTGCTCACCAACTGCTGACTGACACTCAGCTAGTTCCTGAGCTGTGGCACCTCCCCAGCCAAGCTTGTCTACTGAGTATGACATCACATGGTATGGAATGTCCCTTTGGCCAGTCTGGCTCAGCTGTACTGGCTCTGCCCCTTCCCAGGTCCTTGTACACCCCCTACAGAAGGCTCATGCCTCCTCACTGGCATGGCCTGGGAAGCTGAATAGTCCTTGACTTAATTGTAAACTTTGCTTAGCAACAACTAAACATTAGTGTGTTATCAACATTATTTTTATACTAAATCCAAAACACATCACTATACCAGCTATTATAAGAAAATGAACTCTATCCCAGCTGAAACCAGGACAGCTAGAAATTTTAGTTTTCAGAATTTTTGCAACATTTATGATTCTTTATAAATTACTTAAAATTATCATAGTCCTAGAATACTTATGGCATAAGGAGTTAATTACACTTTCAGAGGACTTTGAATACATTAAGTCCTCAGGTATATCACCTCATAAACAAAATTCATATTATCACCCATCTGAGGAAAGAAACTCAATGAAAAATTTCTTTTTCTATGACATAAAAGTTTGTGACATAGATAAGCCTTTTATTTTTCATTTCAGTATTTTTCATACATGCCTGTTTATATTAATTATTTCTGCTCTGCTATCTTCCTTCCTTTCTCCTCACAACTGTCAGTAATGAGAAGCTGTAGGAAGAACGACACCAGGGCGATGAGGCAAGCTACGTGGTTCAGAAACAAAAGGCATAGTTCAGAGATCAGCTTGGGAAAGAAAAGTGAATAGGACAGTGAAGAAGGGATTGAGAAGACAGCATATAGCACTCTGGAACAGTGCAAGACACCAAATGAGAATAAGAGAGAACAGGAAGGAAAAAGAGAATTTAGAAGAAAAATGAAGGACCAAGGGCTTCTACAACTGTACAAAACAATTGTTAGGATGACACAAGTGCGTGTTTTCTTCAAGCCACTGCCTTTGTAGGAAACAATCATCACAGTAATTTTCATGTATAAATGTGGCAGGTTATGTAAACCATCTGAGTTTATTTTATCTACTGATTAACTTAACTGGAGAGACATGATAACAGGAAATTCAGTAAAAGGGATGTAGGATTGTTAAAGAAGAGAAAATAATGAGGTGAACTGAAATAAAATGGTTAAACTGATTACCACTTTTCCCTGTGGCTGGTGTGGAATCTGATCTACTTAGCATTTTCATTAATAATACTGACCAAAAAAAAAAGTGGTTTTGAAATTTTCCGGTGACACAAACCAGAGTCATAATCAAAATGTTCCACAGAAAGACATCAAGATACTAAAGAGTGAAATTACAGAAATGTGCTGAAAAGTATATGAGCTGAAATCATCTGGAAAAATTAAAGGAAGAGAAGGACTTCTTAGATGTAATTGATTAGTGTTCTTTACCGAGGGATGGAGAATAAAGCAAATGCAATCCTTTACTTCATTAGCTTTGGATTAATCAAGGTATTTCCAGAAAATGCCATTGCAAAAGAAACTGGTAGGGTTATTTTACTGCCATATGTACTTCTGGTCATCAATAATCACTGAAGATAAACTTACACTGAAACCAGTGCAGAGCACTACTAGGATGACTGGAAAGGATTTATAGTGATTGCCTTGATAAGCATGGACAGATGAAGTTCAGATGGAAGTCCCAACCAATTCAGGAGCATGTGAGAACATCAAGTACACTCTGCCTGCCATGCAGGAAAGGTGCATAACTGGTTTTAAGGGCTTGATAAATGTACCCATATATAATGCTTCTCTGTGTGGTGGCAATGTTTTGGACTCTGATCTTGAAGATCCTTTCCAAGAAAGACAGCAGTAACAGAATCTAAACTTTGGCGTTAATGGAAACAGTGCCTGCATAGACCTGCAAGTTAACATCACTCTTTCTTTATGTGTTTATTAGACATGCAACTGCATGGAATTACACAGCATGACTAAAACATGCTCAAAGATACAAAATAACCCTTTCTCTCATCTGAACTCTTCACTTAGAGGAAAGAGTAACCTTTAAGTTGTAGTATTTGTTTCTAGCAAGATGTGCTCTACTCCCCATAATTATGCCATTCCATTACCACCATTAAAGATTTATAGTGGAAAAAGAGAAATTTCACTGTAAGAGGTGCTAAATTAAGATTTTTATTTATATTGATTGAAATAATATTTTTTAAATAATAGCAGAAAAATATGAACAGAAAGAATTTTTGGATGCTATAATTTATGACTTCATAGCTGACAGATTGGCTGACAAAGATTGGTGATGCTATGGATAATAGATCTGCTTCCATCTGTGGGGAGAGAAACACTTTGAATGGCAGTTTTGGAATCTCTCTGCTAGACAAAGGTAGTGACAGAATGTTAGAAATATCTGAGGTTGGAGTGGGGAGATGAGCAAGTGAAAGCCTTGAGAGAAGTTATTGTCCTGCTGGTGAGAAAATTTACAAGATTCTTTTTTCTTTTTTCTCTGAAGTGCAAAACTGTCTATTGAAAAGAAATATAAATTGCATTTTAAGAAATTTGAGTGGGCTGATTTGTTTTAAAGGAATTTTCACCCAGTGGGTCAAAATTAGACTTATAGATTTGTGTATTAACTCAAACTCACAACATTTTGACCAAAGTTCTAAAAAAAGACATTGCGTGAGTTGAAAGATGTTACTGGACAATTATACCACCATTTATGAGTATAGGATGTCTGAAGACTGGCATCAAACATCCCGGATTTTGTTCTGGATTCTCTCGTAGCAAGTTGCAGTGATGGTGATGAAGACATAGCAGCCATTCTGATATCACTTCTACTGAGGTAATCCAAGTAAAAGGATACTTGAGGACAGTAATTTCTTAGAAAGGCACCCAGGATTGCTGCAACTTCTCTGCAGACACCCAGAGTGTGGTGTTCAGTTCACCTAACATCTGTTCTGTAAACAGCTGTCTAGGCAAGCTTTGCACTGTCATATCTATCCCTTTTTATAGCAATGGAGAAAGGAAGAAACTGCTAAGGGCCATTTCATCCTCTGCCGAGGTGAAAGAGATCAGTCCCTTTGTGAAGGTGTCTGCCATTCAGGTGATGACAGAAGAAGCCTAAACAATTACCTTAAAACAGATGTTTGATTTTCATGTGAATAAAGTTAGCTAAGAGGGATCCCAGGGCTCTTCCAGAAAATGCTCTGGTAATTCATGGCAAGACAACATAATAAATTATTACCCCTCATTATCTGCCCTGTTTCTCTGCTAGAGATTGACATCTCATCAAGGAGGTTGGTCAGGAAAATGGATTTTGCATCCTAATATGTGTACTTATACATCAATGATTTAATGCAGCACATTGAGGTTTGGAGTGCAAAAATTGTGGACTAGACATACATTTTAACTTTTCTTTTATCTCTTCTTCATTGGAAACAATCATCAAAGAAACAAGATAGTCAGCAGTAGGCTGCAACCACACAACACAAAACATCAGGGCTTGTTTGGAGCTGCTCACACGTGTGATATAGAAAGCACACAACTCTCTTATCTGAGCATCAATTTCCCAGTACATAAAGAATGGTCAAAAAATATTTTATCTGATAAGAATAACAGTAATGGGCAGCTCTCACTGTCCATGTAGTTCATTAAGTCGGGGGTTTTTATTCAGAACTGAAAATATGGGTATGGAAGGACATATTTCTCAAGTTTCTGTAAATAACTGCATCATGAATAATGAAATTTCACTACTTTGAAAATGTCATTATCTTCCTCTAAATAAATTGCAGATTAGAAAATAGAAATTTTGTTGTTGAAAACAAATAAAATAACATCTTCCTCATGAATATTTTGCCCAGTTCTTCTGTTTTAGAAGCAGTGTTGGATGCTTGAAGCATTTGTGTTATAAAATAACATTGCTTCAATGTTCAAGACTGCAATGATAATTAATACTTTCTGTCAGTACTTGATATTCAATGCAAGTACCAGTAACATTAGTGACATTGTTAAAAGTTCCTAATCTGAATGCTACTGAGATAGACAAGATGCCTGATTTTGGATCAGAATGCAGTATCATTTAAACCTGGATTTACTTGCCACCATTTTTCCTGGCTTCTCCATCAAATGGTGCTTTGTAGACATTATTTTGGGACACAAAATGTTAACTATTCATTGGAATGCACTGTACAAACTTAGAAGCATGATGAATGATATTTTAAGCATAAGCATTTAAACCGTATCTGTTCTGTGTTTAAATGTCAGAACAAAGCATATTACAGGAAAAACACCTACAAAAGCAGAAATGCAATAAACCCACAAAATATGGGTTAAAAATTTCCATATTTGATCCGGGTAGCAAATTATAGAGAGAGCAAAAACCCCCTACGCATAACCATAGTTGCCAATTCTGGATCTTCCAAAAAGCAAGGGCAGGATACCAAGTACATGATTCTGCCTTGTGCCAAGCAAGCATCTATGAAAATGTCACCTTTATGCAAGTGAAACACAAAACGAGTAGAATTTGCCCTTAAATGTGAGGGGGAAAATGTTCTGAAAATAAACAAAATGCTTTTTACTGCTAATTAAAACATGAATCAATAAATATTTTCAAAGTTAAATAATACTGTTCCTCTCAAGCTGAGCACCAATCTGCTGGGCTCCAGCCAGGAGAGAATCTTTTCTAGCATAGTTACAAACAACTGATGAGTGGGGTGGAAAACAGAAACATGAATACAACTTTCACAGTAATTCAAACAAAACTGCATGACTTTAACATATCAGTTAAAGGTTCTTTACCCTTTCCACCTCTTTGTATAGTGGTCAGTAAGTTGCTGGTGAGATAATGACCAACAAGGAGCAGTCAGATTACTGGAATTAAGATGTCAGTTTCAAAATAAACACCAGTTGGTTCAACAAAGCCTGCAGCTAGGATTATGTCAGGACTAGGAAGACATTTAAAACCAAATTGAAGCAGAGCTGCTGTTTCTGAACAGAAAACATGCTATAGCGTCCTATTTTACTGTAGACTTACTGAACTGTGCTGCTGATTACCTGAAACTGATTGCTGAAACGAGGCTAGGAAGATGCTCAAGGTACAGTCCTTGCTCTGGATGCAGAATCTGATCAGATCCTCATTTCTTGTCCTCTTGGACTTGATATCTTTGTTTTTCCCACAAACATTTTTTCACAAGTGGGTCTATGATTAGAGAAGAAGATAGCCAGTTGCTATCACCTGCTCTTGTTGCTTTGTGTATTGATTATGGGATAACATTCCCAGCAGAGAAAGTGTAGCAGGGGCAATAAGGGTCACTTGAATTACAGAGAAGTAGATACCAAGATTTCAGAGTTGAATCCATGATTCCTACTGACCACACAGGAGTTAAACCATGTCATATTTTGTTAGTTACATACAGATCTAGCTTAATCTGCTAGTACTGAAAAATTCTGTGAAAAAGTTTACACTGAACATGCTCAAATATGTTCTCTCTCTTGCACTATGCTGAGCAAAGCAAACATATTAAAAACCCACAACACCCCTACCACCAACTAGATTTTTTAAAAAATGGAAAAAGTCTCTGTATCTGAATTATGGGAACCTTTAAAGAATGGTACATTCCACTATAAATTCCATTTGGATCTCTTTCTCTCATGTAACATTTTTTAAAAACGGCTTATGTTACCCTTTACACCGCACTGTAACATTAAGAAGGCAAAGGTTAACATGCATGTCACCTGTGGAACAGAATGATGTAATGTCCCTAGAAAATGCCAGTTGCCATACTTCTTACAGCCAAATACCTGAGGAAGCACTTTTAATTTATTTGCAGGTTCTGTGATTTGTCAGTCCTGCTTTTTAACCTGTAGAGCTCTGTGGTAGTTCTAAAGTGTTAGGTCTTAGACACATGTGCACATCTGACCCCCTTGTGCCGCTGCACTCCAAAAGGTGGCTGTATGCCAGTTATTCTGGACAAATTTATCACTCTAAATTTTATGTCCATCAGGGCTTACCCTTTCCATACAAAATATTCAATAGACCAATATGACTGCATTATAGCTGAAACAGTCTTTGGAGCCAATGCTGACTATTTTGAGTATCTGGGTTTCATATCAGCCCTGATGCATGCTTTAGGACTACGTACAACACTCGAAATTTTAATGTTATTCAATCAGTGGCAAAGTTAACAGAAAAGTGATTTCTAAAGCTTATCACCAGGCATGACCTTGAGGTATCAGTCCTGTTAAGCGATACTAGACAGATTCCTGGCAAGTATAGGAATCAGAGTACTCTGACTATGGACAGGTTCTGGAGAAGGATTTACCCAGCCCATGGCTACATCTGATCTCTGCTTTTGAGAAGACTATTCTGAACTCATACCCTGCTTCCCAACATTCCACTCAGTCACCCTGACTTGTCTGTCTCAAATTTGCCACTCCTTTGTGGGTAGAGTGAGGGTATATATACATATATTATATATATTATTATACATATATGTATGTTATTTAAATTTTTTTTATACATATATTTTGAAGCACTTGGATGGTGGTTTTACAGCACTTGGATGATGAGTGCTGAAAAATGTTGTGCAGTATGGAAAGTCAGGTGCTATGGAAGTGTCAGGAACAGGGAGTGGTGATGATAGTAGTGTTATTGGTAGTGATGGCATAACACACGCTGGTGGGCCCTGAACAGACTCGATTCTGCAGTGGCACAACCTCTGCTTTGGTGTGGTTAATAGCACAGTGTAGGGGGCAGCCACACAGGAGCCCTCCGGGAGGAATAATAGATGGGACAGCACTTCCTGACAAAAATATTTGAAAGTTTTATTTATCACTCTATTGTAATCTGAATGAAATTAAGGAATGTTGAGATCTAAATAATCTATTAGTTAGTGAACTAAAAGAAAATGCTTGCTTTTACACTGAAACTATTTACAATCTCTTTCCAGCGAAATGTGGTAGAATGCAAAAGGGGTTGCATTATATAAGCTTAAAATAAAGAACAGTAGAATTTCTAGAAAATAAATTTGCTAAATCCTGCATAATGAAAACTTCCAAGAGCCACTGTAGCTGCTGCATGGCAGTAGGGGTAGGCTGAATATGATAATTGTAGGAATACAGATATATTATTAGAAAGAGCACTACTCTGCTTCCTGCTGCATCACTTCAACTGTACTTAATGGTACACTTCATCTTTTGTGTTTAAGCACAGGGCACAAGCATACAGATAAATAAGCCTACTGCTCACTCTCCCTTATTCTTTGCTGTTATATGCACTACATGCATGCATGAACATGGACTAGACACAATGCATTACATCACTTCCTATGTACTGCATGGTGAATACTTTACAATTCCCATATGGTTATTCCTTACTTAGCACTTTACCTTTCAACTCTTTATTTTCTTTTACACATTACTTCTTTTCACTCTTTTAAAATAAGGACAAACAGAGAATAAAATGTGGTCTGACGAATAAAATAAAAGCTGGAAATGGGATGCCAGACTAATTTTTGTGCTTTATAGAATATTCATATGCAACTTTAAACACGTAAAATCAGAGACACAGTCCTTTCCAGACTCAAGGGAATATGTCATGAACATAAGTAAACGGAAGATTTCAAAACATTTACACTACTATAGTGGGTCATATATGTTCTTCATACAGAGACAGAGCTACAGAATAATACCCTGGAGACGTATGGAATCAAACTCTTCGAATGCTATAACTAATATAATCTGAGCAATGTTATTTCAGCCCCTTTATGCATGTATTGTGATGCTGTTTCTTAACTTGAGCCTATCTATTTTTGTACAGCCTCTGCTTCTTTTAATGAATTATTAGTTATTCAGTATTTGACTAGTTATTCAAAGTGTGATCTCTCGGGTTTTTATAGTATTCACCACATTATTACAGATTTTTGCTTCAGTATTTTGGTATGCTTACTACAGCATCTGAACGCTATAAAAAGTTAATGAATTTGTCTTCACAAAGTTCCATGATAGATGGTGTTATTATCCCTGCTCTGTGGGTGAGATCCTGGAGCAGAACGAGAAATTGGTGGTTTAACTGAAAAAGATGTGACTAGTCTAAAGGAAATAAAACAAGATCATCTAGTGAAGGACTGCATCATAATGCCTCTATACCAAAGTATTAATGGCAGTATTTTAGGAAATACAATATCTTCAGTTATTTTATTTACTGCGAAAACAAACATGTTTAGAACAGTTTCTAATTTCTTAAAAAAATAGACCTTCGTGTCTAGAAGAAAAATAAAGTTTCTTGTATCAGAAGTCAGCAGAGTAACTACTCTTTTTGTGGACCAATCCTGGTACATGATTGAAATTAATAACTTCATACCTGATTTTTATCTACAGAAGAGCAAGACTCATTGGACTCCTGTTTTCAAGCCTAATTCTAAACTATAATGGTAAGACTACCTTCCTTTGTGTCCTCTGTTTCTCCTTGCTTTGTCCTGAACACCCCCCGAATCCCACTTCTCCCTTCAGTTCTCCCTTTGCAATTATCTAGCATCTTCATACTGATCCTTTTCTCTTTTGTAAAAATGTTGCTCAAGCTTCTGCTACGTTACTCCACTTGGCTCTATTTCTGCAAATGTTCTGTGCAAATGTTTACATCTGCCAGGCCATACCCACCTTCATCCACAGTGCTTGGGAGCCAAAAGGGGCCAATTCTCAGAAATCTGGAAGGCTAAATTCTGTCCTCAGTTGCCTCAGTGGAGGCAGCAAAGAAGGCTGGTTGCAAAAGTAGCTCGCTTTATTGGAGATGGACCACACAGAGACAAGAACTTGGATTACTTATGAACTCAGATTTTTTTCTCAGACTAAGTATGTTATCAGGCAAATTTCAATGCTTGTTACCTGTTACCCTTGACAGGACCATGAGCTTCCCTGCACTAGAGCATCTGAACAAATGAATTACAGTATTTTTTTTAACACGAACCAAATAGCATAGAGGGTTTTTTCTTCCTTATACTGATTTTAGAAACAGCAGAGCTATTTTATATGATTTTATTTTTTTTAAATACACATATGCATGTATGACCACTGAAATATATAAATGAAGTTAGCTTGAAGCAAAACACTGAAGTGTCAAATTTCAGGTAGAAAATTAGGTAAAGTTCAGAAAGCGACGTTCAAGTTTGGGAAAGCCAGAATGTGCTGGAAAAAGTGGTTCTTGTAAAGGAAAGAATTGAAAAACTTTAGTTCTGAGGGTGCTTCCTGGTACAATGAATCCTTCAATGTATACCACTATATGGAATCACCCAGGAGTAAAATCCTTAGGCAGTTCCCAGTCTGCTTTTTTATGCCTGATTAGAACTTCTCCTTGCAGAAAATAATACTGGATCTGGAGGTTAATAATCCCAATATTGTTATCAAGGCATGACTTGCTTATAGCATTGGAAACCAGACTGTTTCACATCTCATGTTAGCAATCACTCTATATCCCATCTTCCATGCCAGAATTCTCTGATAAGAACTTTTTTTCTTTCATAATTATAAGCATATTTAAATTAACATTTCCTGCACATCAACTTCCTTCACTATAGATCTTTTTGAAAATATTTTAATTGTCGTTTTTGATCCTCATTGCTACTTCTTCAATGACAATTACACGTTTTATTTAAAATATTTACCTGTCAAGCCAAGTACATTCCTGTCTATTGACTTGATAGACATCTTTTATTTTTGTTAAGGTTTAAACCTTTCAGGGATGAAGAAATATTTAAGAAACTTAACTGATTAATGTGTTCTCTAAGAAATGTTCACATTACATTTTTCCGAGAAAAATTAGCAAGCTAATAAGTAAAATAATACTAAATTTAAAGTTTTCTTCAGAGTTGATTTTCCATTCAGTTGCTCCCAGCTACAAAAGGCTTTTCGAAGAAAGCTACCTCTTAGTTTTTCATTTAAAATTATTTTTGAAATTAATCCCTTTACCTCTCTTGATATCTTTCTGACAACTTCCTAATCTCTTCAAACTGTTGGTTAAAAAGAGCGCCACTAAATCAACTTGTCATCAATTTTGTCTCTCACCACTGTGACTCAAAGAGTTGCATCAGCTAGATCATTTAAAGAAACCACAACTTTTTAAAAGAACATCTGCTGCTGTAATTTATAATGTATAATATAATCTCACATCCAAATTTGACAGAGTTTAGTAATGTCTTCCAATAATAGGTTGTGAGAGATTCTGTCCCGGGATGCTGCAAACAAAGCAGCAATAAATTATTAAGAGATACAACCACCTATCTAATAAGAAAAAGGAAAATAATCAATTTCTACTTTCAATACTGACAAATATGATGGCATGCAGACTCTTTTTTTAAACTGCCTGTTTCAATTTTAAGTATGTACTGGTTTCTCAGGACATAATTTCCTGAGATTAGTGAATATGAATGAAAGTGCTAAGTGCTGACAATTTGAATTCTCACTTCCTTTAACACTCAAGTGCTAAATATTGCCCAAACTTTTGCTAAAATGTTAAGTATCTATCTTTTTTTTTCACTACTAAATTACCATTGATTTGAAGATCTGACAGCTACAGCCATAGTAGAGTAGGAAGAACAGTTAGTGCATAGGAGAGGTAACTTCCAAATGATTATGAGAAAAAAAATCCAATTTTCATGAGGAAGAAAACTGGTCTATTTCTGAGAGAGCGAGCAAGAGACTAACTCAATGTGGGCTAAGTTTCACCAGAAGCATTGGAAGAGTGGAAGTACCGTGGGTAGTGAGTAGTAGTCTGTACTGATAAGGTGTATCCTTACAAATTTTTAGAAAAGGAAAAAACCTCAGAAACAAAAACATTTCTAGGAACAAATTATCACTAAATGTCTGTTATTAAGTTGGTCACTTTCATGACTAAAATTCATTGTGTGTTTTTGTGTCTGCACGCTCGGTGTACAGTTATTGTAAGAAGTGGAAATTGGGGATGGGAAGCCTATAGGAGATCTGCAAAGATAAAGCGAATTAGGAAAATACTCAAGTTGCATTTAGACAACTGTTATTAGTACCATCTGGGAATGAAAATATTGGTTGCTCTCATGCAATTGCACTGGAACATGGATACCTTTTTCCCAGCTATCTGTGAGCAGTCTGGTATGGAAAGTCACTTTCAATGCACATGAACAATAATGAGGAGGAGGAAAGGGGCTGGTGGAAAGCAGGTTCACATTTTTTAATGGAAAAGTTATCCACTCAGCAACAAAGGTGGTGAAGTTCCCAGTTTGAAAGTACTTTACAATCAGAGGCCTCATCAAGAGAGTCATTTTCAAAAAAGCACCACACTCCCTCATTGCAAATGAATAAAAAGCTGAGAAAACAAGCAGAGAATAAAGCTACTCTCAGCCTGGGGTTGGCTCCGTAGTGCGGCCTAAATCAATCCCCATCCTTTTTTATGCAGAGTGCACTTACATGCTGATGTGATGGCACAGTTTTGTACAAGAGGTCCCAGGTTTGGTAACTTAAAAGTGGCTTATACAGTTCTTAAAATACTTTAAAGGGGAAGGCATGTTGTCTGTAATAAATACAACTGTATACTACAATTATAAAACAGCTTTTCTTCCTGTTAGAAGCACAATATTATTTCTAATTTTTATATTGTATTAATTTTAAATAAATTGTATTAACTTATAGAACCTCTGGATCATTACTCATTTTTATCTTTACAGCACAAAATAATGTAAAAATAAATCTTACCAGTGTGACCTATGTAGCAGATTGTATAATCTTCATTTTCCCAAACTTCATACCCTTGGTACACACTGTCAATAATCCAATACTATAATTACATTCAATTAAAATTTTAAAAAATATTTTGTGTGAAACTTGAAAGTTTTGGTTCCCTTCATTTGCCTTCTCTCGCTTGAGTCTTTTAGGCCTTCCAGCGCTTCACCAAAACACATTTTTAAATGACAGTTTAGTGTCTCTCATATTTAAATGTCTCCAAAATTATGCTTGAAGAAAAATACAAAATATTGCAAACACTGTAACAAAATGGAAAAAGTGTCATCACAACTATATGAGTATATTTTAATTTGCATTTCTGCAACTCATTTTAACAGAAAGTTGTCTTTTCAAAATACAAAATAGGTGGCAAATGCCCTAACTAACCATGAAGCAGGTAGTACATTGGTGGATACCCCAAATTTCCAGTCTGCATCTCTTATTTCTTCATATAATGCTGTCTGACAGGTAAGAATACAAGAATGAGTTCTACCAGGTGGGATGCATAACTGAGTTTTTCATGTTAAATCCATAACTTGAAGTTTTCCGTCTAGAAAGGATGTGGAAAATGAACTCATCAATTAAGAGACTGGAACTCTAATAAAATCTTTTAAAATATCCTAAAACACCCATCTTTTAAAATATCCGTCTTTTAAATATGACAGTACAGTACCGTAACATGACACTCCTACATCGTGAGTTTGATGATGTATAAATCAGATTATGACAAACATCAACTGCACTACATGTGTTTCTCATGATGTTCATAAACCTTGGTTTAGGAATGCAGATATTCAAGAACTGTCAGAGACTGTGTAAACTAACAGAGATTAACACACCATGAAAAAGAACAAACTTTGTTTATCTGCTCATGTACTTCTGCTACTAGAGCTAAAAGATGCATGTATTTTTTGAGAAACAGAAAGACGTCTGTTTAGAGTTTATACAAGAATTACCCATACCTACACCATAACACATATCAATATTCTAAGAGTGAATTCTGGTGCATCAGATTTTGACTACTGGTCACTAGGTTAGGTACTAGTATTATTATATTCATCATGGCCAAGAAACACAAATAAACAAAAATCAAACCAAAAGGCCTCATTACCATAAAATCTACCATTCTTTTACCATTTATCTACCTGTTATTGGTCAAGACCAAATCATGAACTGCAAATGGTATTTTCTGAATTCTTTCTTTATAAGAACTTCACATACGCACAAGTCATTATAAGGACTGCGAATTTCAATTCTAAATTGTACCTCTACAAATCTAACTTTCTACTCTATTGAAACATTATAATTTAACAAAGACTGAAGAACAGGCAGTAAAGATGTCTTTCCTGAATGTCATAATCTGTCACTCCTTGCTTCCCCGAAATGCCCCGTTTTGAGGATCGTGCTGCCTTTCTATACTTACTGGATATCTATTCTATAGACCTCATTTGCTTGGGTGGTTTAAGTTGTCAGGTGCTCAGACTGTGTGGTAGCAATTTTTCAAATTCCCTGAAGCACTTGGTCCCCACTTAGGCTTTTAAATAGATTACTATTTCTGCTTACTTATAAAAGCTTTCTATTCCAGAAGAGCTTCTTTCCACACCACTACAGCTATCTCAAATTATTTAAGACAATTTAAATAGCAAAATCTGATTATTTATATACTTTTTAATCTGTGTTATAACACAGAATATTTATGGTATTAAAAATATGGAATATTTGTCCTAGTAAATCAATATTTTATACAATTTTTCCAAATGATAATTAAAATATCTAGTCTATGTATGGGCATAGTGGGATATTTACTTTGAATTTTCTCATAGTAACAATTGCTAAAATCCCATAACCCATTTCTAGCCTAAAGCAATTTTTTTAGAAAGCTGCTCTATTAAAAAAATTAAAATATTTCTAAAATGATTACATGTTAGTGTCTGGCCTGGGTGTTACTGGAGGACAGACAAATGAACTGATGGGACATGACTGGAATTTCACCTTTCTCTGAAGGGGCAGATAGGCATTATTGATGGAGTAACATTTATGGATCAGTGACTCAATGTTATATTGCAATTCTTGAATAATTGGATTTTGTAGAAAAATTCCGAGTTGAGATTGTCAAGATTATCAAGACATCATTCATTTACAAAAAGGAGGTATGTCCATCTCTGGAATATACCTATTCCCTGTCATTATTTGGTCTGCATAACAAAGTTTTGGCATTTGGGGGGCTACAGGGGTGGCTTCTGTGTGAAGCTCCTAGAAGTTTCCCTTACATCTGTTCGAGCCAATGCCAGTTGGCTCCAAGACTGATCCACCACTGTCCAAATCTAAGCCCATCAGCAACAGCGGTAGCGCCTCTGGGATAGCATAGTTAAGAAGAGGAAAAAAACCCATGCAACGGAAACTGCAGATGGACAGAGAAGAGTGAGAACACATGAGAGAAGCAACTCTGCAGACACCAGGTCAGTGCAGAAAGAGGGGCAGGAAGTGCTCCAAGTGCCATAGCAATGATTCCCCTGTAGCCCATGGAGAAGACCATGGTGAGACAGGCTGTACCCTTTCAGTCCATCAAGGTTAATTATGGAGCAGATATCCACATGCAGCCTATGCCAGAGTAGGTGGATGCACTGAAGGTGACTGTGACCCCATGGGAAGAACATGCTGGAGCAGACTCCTGGCAGGACCTGTGGTCCCATACAGAGAGGAGCCCACACTGGAGCAGGTTTCTGGCACTGCTTGTGACCCCGTGGGGGACTAACACTGGGGAGGTCTGGTTCTGAAGGTCTGCACCCGATGGAAGGGACCCATGTTGGAGCAGTTTGTGAAGAACTGCAGCCAGTGGGAAGGACTCACTTTGAAGAAGTTCTGGAAGACTGTCTCCCATGAGAGAGACCCACGATGGAGCAGGGGAAGATTGTGAGGAATCCTCCACATGAGGAAGAAGAAAGGATGTGTTATGAACTGACCACAACCCCCATTCCCCATCTCCCTGTGCCACTGCAGGGAAGGAGGTAGAGAAATCAGGAGTGAATTTGAGCTTGGGAAAGAAGGGAGGGTTGAGAGGAAGAGACTTTTAAGGTTTGAATTTATTTCACATTACTTGGCTCTGATTTGACTGGTAATAAATTATTTTCCTGAGTTGAGTCTGTTTGCCCGTAACAGTAATGGGTGAGTGATATCTCCCTGTCCATGTCTCAACCCATGAACCTTTCCTTGTATTTTCTCTCCCCTGCCCTGCCTAGGAGGAGAGTGACAGAGTGGCTTTGGTGGGCACCTGGCCTCCAGCCAGGATCAACCCACCACATCAGTCAATCCCTCATATAACCACCTTGTGATATACTCTCGTTGTGATACTCTTGGCAAGATTCTCTAAAGTCTAGATAGAGATCTCTGTATCTAGAGAAAGTTGCTTACAAAAGACTGCAATTTACCCATCATGCTCATATTCTTGACTGAGTCTCGCATTATCCCCTTCTATTTTGTCTCCCTGTGTCTCTAGAGGCCAAAATGTCTCTGACACATTAAATTATAATGGCTAGCATATATAACCAGAGGTTATTGTATATAGGTTCTTGGCCCTCCCAAACCTATACTTAAACATGCATTTGGTGACAAAGCCGTCTCCGGCTGGACATAATTTATTCCTTATGCCTTTGGGTTAGGACACTGAGCAACAAAGAGTTCAGAGAGGAAGTATACAAAGGAATGCATTATTTTGCAGACCTGTGATAAGATTTTCTCTTAGAATAGTCTGGGTCTGGGGAACTTGGTCCTCATTTCAAAAGGTTGAGTGTTTTCTTAGGCACAGACATGGTTCTTTTCCACCATTGTTATATTGGTATGTATGAACATTGTACTAGCATCCTCCCATATAAGAATTCTCAGGGAGTGTTGGTAAACTTTGCTTTGGGATGATACCCACATTTATCCTGTTACCTGTGTAAAAGGAGTATATCTGTAGTAGCACAAAGTCAGATTTCACCACTGAGTGAGAAAGCACAATCTTTTTTCCCTGCTCATCAGTTTGTATTGATTTCTATGAGCTTATATAAGTTTGAACATGTTTTTAGGGGAAAGCATTTGTCTTTTAAATTTTAATATAAATTCTTAGATTCTTGTCTACCATCTCCAAAAACAGCTCTCTTGTAAGAGGGCCTTAATAAATGAGCGGGACAACATTTAAAGAGCACCATTTGTGCATTCAGCAGCAGTCCTCACACTGTCTGTTAAATGGAATTGGCCTTCACTTCTGTTTCTGAATGTGATGAATGGCATCATTCAATAATATATGTTTGTCAAATTGCAATCTTGTGCAGTGTTAAGCACAGTGTTAAGCAAGGTTCAGTATGCATATAAAAATATTCTTTAATTTTAAAAAAGTAAGAAAGAAAAAGACAGGGAAAAACTTTGATGCAGCTATATATGCTATCAAATTACTGAGAGGACATTAATCGTTGAGAACATTGTTTCACATTGGGCTTACTATGCACAAGCCAGTGAGAAGAGTAGTACCTTGGGATTTAAATGGGGAAAAAAAATAACCTTACTCATGCAAAATTTTTCATTGCTTATGAAAATGGGCATATCAACATGTGAGTAGGAAGAGAAATATTATGTATTTACATGTGCTAAATGGTAAAAATTCAGGACACACAAGCACAAGTGCCTGCTTCAGGATGAGGAACCTGTTCCCTTTGCAGTTTCATAAGGCAAGTAGGATAGTAACTGCTAACTTAGCAGCATTTCTTGTAGGGTTTTTTCCTTCTTTCTTTCCTAAAAAGAAAACTGACAAGTCATACAATTTTCAGCAATTCTATGAAGAATCTAATTTCTTCAAATATATTTGAGTAAGATTGTGGTCTTCCATAATGAATAGTGAGTAACTATCAATACTAATCATGACAGTTTAAGGCACATTCATGGTAAACCACAGAAAATAAAAAAGATAATTAATGGCATATTGAGTGGATCAAAATTTATTTGTGCTAAACTTACTCTCTCAGGAGCATTTTCTATTAATGTTTCTTTCTGCAAGTAATAGAAGTTTTAACCTTGGTGTAGCAGATAAGCCATTGATCTGTCAGCAGACTTTTTCCTACCTCCCACAGTACTGCGCTTCAAAAGTTTGTTTGGAAATGAAACCAAATTCTATGTTTCCTCTACAGATGGTTGACCTCTTTCAGTTAGTGGCTGCATTACTCATTTAAACAATTATACAGGTCAGAATAGTGTAATCTAAATTATTTAGTCTCTGGGTGTTTTTCAGACACCACTGACAGTCCGAGAGGATCCAGCTGCCAGCTGTACCTGGATTTGAACTCTGCAAGATAACAGAGCTTTAGTTAAGAGTTTCAGTCACCATACATTGCTTCATCTGCAAAAACACTTACCGCAAACAAACTACTCCTAACAGACCCGCAACCTTGCAGGTATCAAAACGTGCCAATAGCTAGGCTAATTATTCCTAGACAAAATGTTGACAATTGTTTTTACTTTGTTTGAATAAAAAAATACCTGGATGCTCCTTCATCATGCAAATCTTAAAAATACCTTTTTTGTTTGTCCCCCACAGGGAGCAATTCAAGTCTACCAAACAGACTAGCAAAATATTATGATAACCTTTTCTATCCTAATTTGTACTGGAGGCTGTGTGTGTGCTAGGATCAACATTAATTACTGTATAACATTTCAGCTGTGTAGTTCATAGAAATGTCAGGGAGTTAGCTAAAGGGGATGTGGGGTCCTGATACCAGCGGGGGGTAAGTGGCCTCAGCCATTGTGCAGCATGTGGATGATGGGAATTTAGAAAAATAGAATCCATAACTGAGGTGTTAAAGCTAACTAACCCCAATAAAAAGTTCTGTTTCACCAGGAAAACCATCACGTAGATAAAGTGTTCACCAGCAATTACTTGCATTTTCTAATAAAATTTAAGTTAATAAAGTCTGGAATCCAACATTTAGCAAAACAGACTGTAATAATGATTCTACATAATAAGGGATCTACTTTGTTAAAGTTAATATATCAGTTTGAATTAATGCATTTTAAATTCAGATTCCTTTTGCAGCTTGAATCCAAACTAATTACAGGTTTTAAATTGTCACTAGTAGGAGCTCAGCCAAGGCATATTTCCTCTCTTCTTTAGTTGCACCCTGAGAATTCATGAATCAATTTTTTTCTGGGTCATGACTTTGCCCCGCCAGGAGCAGAGAAAACCCTTCAGTGTGAAGAAAATTTAATGGCAGAGATCCCAGTACAGGCAGAATTTGCACGCAAATGGCGAGGAAGTAAATGGCAGGGGAACTTTCCAATGCACGAGAAAGAAACCTTAAAATCATTTGTAGTAATCCAAACAGCAATGAATTAACCAAATAGTTTTAAGCACAGCAGTATCCATGTCTGTCTTGGCAATTTAGGATTGTTGGTTGATTTAGGAGGGCTGCTTTTGCAAGCCTTTTTTTTAAACAGTAGAGGTCACCTTAGTACAATTCTCTTCTAAAAAAACAGCCCACAACAACAATAAAAAACCCTTTTCTACACAGATAAATTATGCACTTCAGAACTACTCACAACTTCCTTCAGACATTTTATATAAATTTTTTAAAAACAACCTGAAGCATATTGTCGGTTTAATTTCATTTTATTTAGCTATAAGGATTATTCAGTATGAAAAGAGGGTTTTTTTCAAAGTACATTTACAGTTTTAATCAGTGATCTACACGTATAATTCATTCAAATATCTGATAATTGGTTTGTGTTTTAAGCTTTACAATTATATAAAGATCTGTCAGGCCTACATATTTTTTTGTCTTTGATATTTACCATGGAGAAAAATGTGACAAAGTAATTTGTTTCTTGGGAGGAGAGTCTCAGACATAAATTGCACCTATCAAAATTCACTCATCTTCATTTAAAAAAAAAAAATAAAGCATTCAGAAGCCTGACAAATCAACAAAAGATTTGGTAAATTAGCATAAAATATATCCAGCTTAATACAAATTGACAAAGCTTTCTCTACAGTATTTGTTTTCATGACATGGCTACCTTTTATCAGCATTGTACCTAACATCACCTTGGAAACTGCTTTGTGGAAAAGCTCAACCAGACACTGAGAAGGAAAGCAGAGAATTATTTCATAAATACTTAGGAGATTCTATACCCAGTGAAGGAATCTTTGCAATAATTTAAGACCCATCAGAAATAAACACTTTTCAAAAAATCCCACTGATTTAAGTGTTTATACATCTAAAAAATATTATGAAAAATGGCACACAATAGCTTGCCTTACATGCTAATACATTCTTAAATATTAAAATTGTATTTTGTTTACACTACCAGTATTACTGGCTTCCAGCTTTAAACGGTGTAAGTAACTGTTTTGGTAATCTTTTCCTCCAGATGAAATTATTTAAAGAACACACATTAAAAATCTTAGTTAATATCTCAAGATTATTATCTTTATACATTATCACTTCAGAAATGAAATGCCTGGGACATTCTTAAATGCTATTTTACTTCTAAATCACTCTATTAGATTTCCTGCTTGAGTGATTTTTGAAGAAAACATTACATATATTTTTTTTTCTGATTACCAAACCGCATTTGACACAAAAGTCTACTTGAAACTAGTTTACAGTTTAAAAACAGGTCTAATAACAGGTGAATGCTGAAAAATATGCAAACAAAATGGCAGACATGAATGACTTCATTTAAGGCATAATTGCTTCTCATCAACCCAAGAAATCATGCAGAAACAGTCCCTGTTTCAGCCAGCCGAGGAGAGACTGGAGAAATCACTCAGGCATGGATTCTAAATGGAAGGTCCATTCCTGGGTCCCAGCCAGGGAACCGCTCCACACACAGATCCAAGCCTAGGGACAATAGGCCTTAGAATCACAGTTCATCATAACAGATAATTATACAGCAAGTAAAACAATAAGGTATTTTGGCCTTTCAATAGATAGACTAATTGTGGACTATGGAGTTCTGCCTGGGAGGCATAAAACACACCCCTCCGTGAGTCATTTTATTGTGGTGAGGAGTGGCATGAATTTTGTGGAAAGGGATTTTAGGAACTGGTGAGTTCCATATGTTGTTTTTTGCTGTACGTCTCGGGCACATAGCCAGAGTTTCCACGCACACAGCTAGAAGCTTAAAAAAAATTTCTTCCCACTTGCCCATTTAAATTTTTCAAGGAACATTTTTTTTCACCCAGCAAAGTTGGTAACTGCAATTATTTTCCTCTTTTAAACATAATAACATTTCGACTTGGATAAGGTGGAAAGAACTATATTGGTCTTTTCAAAGGGAAAATATGTTAAGATTATATATTTTATATATGGTTTTCATATCAATGAATTCATAATGCTGGGCTAAAATACTCCCTGAAACTATTGTATACCATTTGTTTTCTGGATTGTTTGCAGAGACAAAAAATTAAAGGAGGAAATACATGTAGTTCAAGACAGAGCAGCTTTTGAACCATTTTAAGCATGTCATTCTGGTTTATGCTCAGCCAGTCCTTTTTCTCCCACTTAAAAAGATGACAAGCAAGCAAAGTCTTTTCTTGCAAATACAAGTGTTAGTTCTTGGATGCCATGCAAAGAGTGCAAATGCATAAGAAGGCTGACCTCCTGCACTAGGAAACAAGTACTCTATCTCTGCAATTTGTGCAGCCCCACTGCCAGCCAATTAACTCGAAGTTGAGTTTTGACTCAAACTCATGACCCTTCAATCCCCACAGTCATGTGTTACATCTGGTATCATTGAATTAGTCCTTCCATTTTGTCTTTTTTTTTTTTTTAACCGTCCACTTTCTTTCTGCCAATTTTTTTTCTAACCACTAATGATGATTCAAGAAGCTTAGTACACTATCTGCATATTTGTTTGTTTTTTAGTAGAGCTCCCTTGGAAAAAATCTGGCATACATTTTTCTTTTCTAAGAATACCATTCAGTTCTGCATTTCATGATACCCTTTTTTTCCTGTTCTGTACTATAATGATGACCATTACATCATGTACCCTGAGGGCTGTGCTTAAAAAGAGAAAGGATGGTGAAATTAGCAAAAATAAAAGGAACTCCCTGACTTGAATTCACAAACTGTGCTTGTTTTTGTTAAACAGAACAAAATCTGCAGTGACGGTAGCAAGTTCAATAACGTGTAGTGCATACGTTTTTCTCTTAGCTACAAAGCACCTTCCTTAAGAAATGCTTTAAAAATATTCAATGTAAACTACTGAAAATACCCATATTAAGTAGTACTCCCCAAGCTGTGAGTACATTTCTTGATTTATTTTTAGTGTTTTTCAGTGGAGTACCATTTATTATCTGAAACGTGTTTTCCTCCCAATTATTTGAAAATTTCTGTTTTAAAATTCTAATGAAATGAAAAGAAGCAGTTGATTTATTTTGCTTTTTCAGAAGCCAGACCTGAAAAATTAGGCAGAGTTGAAAATCCACTATCCTAGACATTTTTATTCAGTACTGCTTTTCTAAGCATCCTCTTTATGCTATCGAAGTACAGTGAATGGTAGCTGCGGTCGGTAAAGATAGATAATTCCAACAGTGAACGCGTAATCAGTCTTTCAGGGCTTAGAACATTCTTTTTTTCTCATCATGTCTACACTGGATTTTCTCACTCAGCTATTGTATGTGCACTGCTTTATCCTTATGTCAGTATATCTCCATGTAAGTCTACTTACCTTTTGAAACTAGTTGAATGTATCATTCCTCATATATACGTATGTGTGCGTGTATGTGTAGCCTCAAAAAAATTGAAAAATTAATATTCCGATGCCAACAGAAGAGTCTACATTGGCATGGTGAAAGTGGTCATATTTCAAACGCTTTTGTGTATTTAGAAAATGTTTTAGTGACTACTGTATGCAAGTATGATAATGTCGTCGTATCACACACAATGTGTTTAATCCTCAGTGAAAAATAATTGCTACATTATTATTGAATGATGTGATATTTAAATATAAAGCAGTTGAGTGCCCTATCAGTTTCCTCCTAATATTTTGCTGGTACGAATGTTTTTCTGACTTCTAAATCACACATTTGCTAAAATGAGCTCTGCTAGATATCAGTTTGAACACAGGCACAATGTGTCTCAGTCAGATTCATAAAACAGATAGCTGAACTAGAGTTTGACTTTTGACATCAACAATCTGACTTCAATATTTCTCCACAAAAAGAGACTTCTGACTCTCATCGCTGTTTCAGTGTGATGGATAGCTTTTCAGCTGCTGACAGCAGTGAATGTAATAAATGTAATCATCCACACTGGGGGCTGAATATTTCTATTTTTTAAGTTTTCCATCTTGTGCATTACGAATGACAAAGTAACACCTGCAGTATTACAGTCACTCCTTTCCTACACAACTGAAATACAAAAATATTATTATAAGTTGTCTATGTATTAGTACTTCAGTGCTAAATAAGCTTTTAATTACCTACATTTATTTTTTTTCTCTAAGAAACACTTGCAGAAACAGAGCTTAATTTGAGCTCTGTTTGACTTCTCTGATCATCTGGGTTTTCATTGTCATTGCTTCATAATAATTTAATGTCATATATAATGACATAAAACCAGGGAAAACCAAAGAAGCTGCCAATCTGAACTGATCTAACTGTTCACGAGTATAAGCGTAGAAAAGCCTGATTTGTTTGTGCCAACAACATTCAGCATGATCTGTAACTGGGCTAGTGTTCCCTTGCTATTTCATTTTCAAATAGTCTTTCAGTGTACAGTGTAGCTGCTTAATCAGAGTGTTTTATCTACCACAATTAACAAAATGAGTGAATGTATATATTGGCAATACATAAAAAAGTATTAAAATTATGTTTACCATTTAGTTAGCTAAACATTTTACCATCCTGTTTTTTCACTCACTTCATGTATAAGCAATTATTATTATTATGTTTGCAACTAGAAGTGTATAGCTGGACTACATGCCTAATTCAAAATTAGTTCTAAAGTTTCATTAAATAGCTTCCTAGAGAAATATCTTTTGTTGATGAAAAACTTACTTGGAATCATATAGAGCCGTAGTTTGCATTTT
>VZTU01007169.1:0-21739 GCA_013400835.1 Zapornia atra
TAGTGTTATTTTTGACAATGCTTCCAAAAGATAATATCACGCTCAATAAAGGAGGTTCTTTCTGTGCAACAGATAGGAGGAGATGTGGCAGGGATGACAGCAAAGCCCAGGCCTGGAGCAGTCTGCCTTAGCTGTGTGTGACCCACAGCGCCTGGGATCAGGGGAAAAGGAGAAGCTGTTTACAGCACTTCACCGACTCCCTCCCAGACAGAAAGATCAGTAACATGGGCCTGTGGTGGGCAACACGAACGACTGCAACACACACAGACCTACCTGAGTCCATGCCAGCATAAGGACCCTTCCTGAAGGTCATGCTGCAAAACAAGCAGGGCACCTGGAAGGCAACGAAGCAGCTAGCTAAAGCCATGCTCAACAGCCACGTTCCAGCTTTAGGGAGACTTGCTGTGCTGTCTCCTACCAGCAGCTCAGCCCTGTGTGTCCGCGCTGTTTAGGATCACTGGGAAGGTTCGGTTGCAGTAAGGAAAACAAGGTGTTAGCCAATCCTACTGGAAGAATATATTTTATTTGTATGCAGCTTTACTAAAATATATAATTGTGGCATTGGGCTTGGAAAGCAGCGCCTTGGGCACTGCTAGATCGGTAGATAACATGGCACCTTTAGTCCATCAACCCTGGCATGCGGCGAGATTGTGCAGCGAGGCACCAGAAGAAGCCTCTTCCTTTGTATAACCAATCTGTTTAAAGCACACTGTCTTCTGAGCATATTTAAAGGACTGATTTTATACAATAAATCGACTTTTGCTTGCATCAAGTTGTGTCCCGTCTCTCTGTCGCAGCATATAATGAGTTATAACCACAAGTACTAAATGTTGCAACCAGTGGTAAAAGGCATTTTATCAATTCCTGTAGTCTTGAAAAATAAAAACTGCATTATAAACTCTCTTAAGTTTTTAAAAGTCAGGTAAATGATAGGAAGTTTAAAAAGAAGCCTCACATAGATGTGGATGGACACATAGCACCAGGGGGTGAGAGACTTAAATGCCAGGCGACAGCCTTCCAACATGGCTTAAGACACAAATTCCCATTTTATTGGGAAATTAACACAACAGCATTTATCCAGCCCCAGGATCCACCTAAACACCATTTCAAAACCTGACCTGACCAGCAGCACTGATGAGATTTGCCTTTGTAACTCTTAAGATCACAGAACATGTGGTACAGATCCCCCAAACTGCTCTTAACAGGCAGGCAAAGCCCCACTCCACTCAAGCACCTCTGACTCCTGCCTGGGGCAAACCCAACACCCAACCCCTGAGCAGCAGAGCAGGGAGCTGCACCCCTGCAAGTTTTATCAGTGCAGCAACATCAGGGTATGGGTGTGAGGACTGACCGTGCTCCTGGCTCTCACTGAGGTCCAGCAGCAACTGGGATTTTACAGGATCTCTATAGTGTCTGTTCCAGGCTGTCCTGGAACCTCCTGTAATTGGCCTGCTAAGAACTGAAAGCCAAAAATTACTTTCCCTGGGCATCTCACTCCTGAGCAGGGTTTAGACTGGAGCGTCTCATTAAGAGTAATGAGCATTGTTAGTGATCCTTTGGCTGCAAAACAAAATGCTATCACATTTCCTCTACATCAAGGTCCAGATCTCTGGCACTTGTGCTGAAAGGTGGATGTAAATTCACATTCACCACAAAGTTATTTCAATGACAACATGTGAAATCCTTACACCACCGACCTCAGTGGGAGGTCTGCTCCTTCCTCCAGTACGTATCCATTTTCACAACGTGGTAAATGATTTAGCAAAAAAGTCAGGGCTCATTTTAATAAGCAGTGAGAGCTCCCTGACACACTAAAACACCCAGTGTGTGTGCAGCTGGCACCAAGAAATAGGTGTTGCTGTACTTCAAGCCCTACAGCCACTGAGATAATGCTCTCTAGAACCAAAGTTTAAAAAGGAAAATAAATATGAAATCATGTCATCCACTAGCAACCAAGAACAAACAGAATGAAACCCAGGGCCATGAATACAGGCGTTAAAAGACCATGGATGTACCAGTTAAAATACACTCAGAGAGAAGTCAGTAAAACCCAAAATGGGAGTACTGCTTACACCAGAGCTAGTCACTGCCAGTTTGAAGCCTGAGGTGGGGCTTCCAACCTTAAACTTTGTGGTGCTTTTATAAAAAAAAAAAATTTAAAATTTTGCCACCAAAAAAGGAGAGCTAGTAGATGTTTGAGGAGGTTTTTTTACAAACTCCAGAATACACTCTGCAAGCTGATTACAGCTTTCTTATACATTGTTTCCGACTAGCTTCCAGTCTCAACAAACACCTACCTACCTAATGTAGTATTGTGTGAGCAGAAGAGGAAGCCTTTTGTGTTGCAAACCTCAGTTCACTAAGAGTTAGCTAAGAGGAAATCCGTACAGTACAGAGAAAGGAAGGTTATGGAAACAGAAAGGAAAAGTGTTTTGCTTTAACAATTCAGCTTTTAAGTAGAAATTTAAAAAATAAACCTGTGGATTCCTACACCAACTTTTACTCTAGTCACTGAAGTAGTCAAAGAGAAACAATTCTCCCTAAAGACTCCACCAGTAAATTAAACATACGGCCCAGCACATCCACCAGATTCTGCAAATGGGTGCAGAAATCCTGATAAATGAGCAGCAAGAATTCTGTGATTGAACTGGGAGTAGCTTTGGTCACAACTGATGCTATCGGTTTGTGAAATGAAAACCCAATTACTGCTATTACTATAAAAAAAAGCAGGACTGCTAAAGGATTTACAGCCTGGAGGAGTTCAGATTCTTTGCCTTCCTTCCTGCTGCCTTTGCTGCGTAACTTCCTTTTCGGAATCAGTTTTATTTTTGGAGTGAGGATCTTGTTGATCTGACTGATTTCAGTTTTAGACCACACATCTTTCAGCAGGTGCCCAATCCTTGGATAGATCTCCAGAGGTGTAACATGTGGTAGCTGCTTCTCTTTCAAAGCTTTTATCCGTTGATGCATATCATCCACCTTCTCAAGAAAAACAAGGGGAGACTCTTCTTTTTGAATAGATGTATTCAGTGAAATTAATTCCTGCTGCTCTTCCTTTATTTTTTTCAGTTTCTCAATGAGAGGCTCATATTCTTCCAAAATGCGTGTGTTAACTTCATCCAGCGCAGTCAGCAGAGATTGTTTTTTGTGCTCCAAGGTATCACTGAGTTTCTTAAAATACTGTATGACTACTTTTTTATCATCCTGAACAATGCTTTCACACTGGGCCTTCTGTTCTTTCAGCTTTCCAATAAGCAAACACACATCAGTCCAGTGTTTATCAGTTAGCTGCTCGAGAAGTTTTGCAGGAGTCTCCTTTTCTTTGATGTAGGCACTTTGAAGGTCATCTATTGGGTGACCGTTGTGTTTTCCTATTGTAAGGCAATGGCCACACACCAGCTTTTTATCCAAGAGACAGTAAACGTTCAGAGGTTGCCTGTAATGTTCACTGCAGGTTGCAACATCAGAGTGATCTCCCTGTTGGTATTTTTCAATGATAGCTTTCAGTGCAAAGTTGATAGGCAATGATTCGATACCGGCGGCAGGGATTTCAACAATACTCCTACAGTTTGGACACTTCAGAGGAATTCTCAGGGGTGTCCAAATGGAAAAGTTGTTTGACAGCTGAATAACACCTTCCAGGCAGTTCCTACAGAACGTGTGGGAACAGGGCAGGACGCGTGGATCTTCAAAGATGCTATAGCAAATGGAACAGGTTAACTCTTCCTCAAAGTGATGCATATCCTAGGAAAGAAAAGAAAAAGGTTGATCTCTTTTTACAATCAACTTTAAAAGCATTTTATTAACCTAAGCACCTCAACACGACATTTAAGGACCAGTAACACTGGCAATTTATTGCAAAGGGGAAAAAAGACAAAGAAAGAATGAAGTGAGCAATGGTTCAAAGATTTCAGCAAATTAAGTGACTAGATAGTGCTCACCCATATTCAGCTCCTGCCTTAAAGAGCAGGGGAAAACAGCAATCTGTTACTGTGTATTTTTTACAGGGGAAAAGTTAGAACTGAAGTTTCTAAATAATCTAGGAATCATTGCAATTTCCACCCATTACAAGTAATGTATTCAAGAACAGAACAGCAACTACAGAAACGTCTTTTCTCCTTCCCTAACTGTTCTGAAATGTTACTTTTGTAATATAAATAACCATTACAGTGTTAAGCAGTCAAATTTACTAAAATCTATCTCTAGGTTCCGGGATAAACGAGAATCTAACTCAGGGGCCCTTAAATACAATGCCACTATCAGTAATTAGACTTGTGGTATAATTCCTGGGTTACTTTAAATACAAACCCAAAACACTAACTTTCAGTTTCCATTCTCTCTCACATTGCCTGGGTCTTCCTTGCCAGTTTAGTGAAATCACACTGTAAAGTCACAAATAACTCCAATATTGGTTTTCATAAGAAATCATAATTCTGGTTTTCCTTCTGTTAAAGCAAAAAATAAAAGGTAGGGGAGGTGGGGAGCGTTACTATGAACGTTCTCTAGCTTTGTGTCACATCTGCCCACCCCCCCGGCCTCGTCATCTCTGTACAGTTTGCTACACTGCAGAAAGAAACTGTCCCAGCATTTGGTATCAAAGACTCAGTTTAGGGTCTCAAGTCCGCATATGAAAACTGCCACATACAGCTGGGATAAGGCAGCTGCACAAAGTACTCCTGAACCTTCATCTGACTCAGGCAGGAAGATAAATACCTCTCATAGCTAGTTAAGGCAGATGTTTTATTCAGATGTGACCCCCTAATCTTTTTTAATGCAGTAATTTATTTTTGCATCCATCTATCTGCCTTTCTCCCTGACACCAAGACTGACAAAGTCTGATTGGGTTTAAGGGAATCTACTTAAAAGGAACTGAATTGTTAATTAAACACTCTCTTGAAAATAAAACCTTGAGTTGCATTTGGAATCATCAGAACCACTAACGATAAAATTAATCACTAATAAATAATTTACAGTAAGTTAAGCAGCCTTGCTCCTGCAACAGGCACAGAGCTAAACTGATGGAAGTCAGAAGCTAAATATTCAGGCCCTGGTTCTTTGAGAGTTAAATCAGCTCTGAACAGAGAAACCTATTCTGGTTGTACAGAAATAAGCGTGGCTTATCTCACGTTATTGAGGCAGGCTGGTACACCCAAAAGTGAAAGTGGGCATCTCTGCCAGTCTCATCAGACACTTTTGCCTTGTAACACAAGACTGAATAAATAACAAGTAATAACCCTCATCCTCATCATCTAATTTTGTCACCAAAACATACAGTTCACCTCAAGGAGGTACTTATGTTGAAGATGTCAACTTTATATTGAAAACACATTTTGATTAATTCAGCTTTTTAAAAAAAATAATCCTACACACTTCAGCTCAATTTTTCAGCTAATTAATACAAAACGTTGGTTCTCTTATTCACACTCCACTTTTTAAAAAGACCTTGACAACAGAAGAAAATTTAAAAAGTTAGAATTACTAAGAGCTAAAAGACAGATGCTGAAGAATGCCGGTTACAACTAACTAGTTTACTCTCCTAGTTAAAGAGAATTAATATCAAGTACTACAGCTGTTTAGCAAACGGAATCTCTAACAATTTGACATGAAACCTATCTCTGTACTGCTGAAGTTTCTCCCTTTAGTGGGGAGCCACAGACCCTTCTTTTCCAGCTTTTCCAATCAGCCACTGTGACAACACTCAGATATTTAGGTCTATGTTAATCATTTCACATTTTTAACTCATGTTCCAAACACTGAAACTGAAGAAATATGTCAATAATGAAAGGAAGCTGAATAACAAATTTACTGTCTAGATAATTTATTTTCTATAATTAATTCCCATAGGAAATACTTTTTAAAAGTTTTATTTTTATATATAAAAAGTCATTACAAATCTTGGAAATGTCACTTCTACTTTAAAAAAAAAAATCTGCTAAATTTTTGCTCGTGATATGAAGAGAAAGAATCCATACTAGGTATCTTATTATTTTCTCTTATACATATGGAGTTAATGTATTTTTTAAAACTCCTTATGATTAAAATCACTGCTTTTATTTTTTTTTTATGTGGGCCTGTAGTCCTCTTCGACAGTACTGCTGCTGGAGGGGAGTTTTCTTTGTAAAGGATATATGTTTAGCTTGAGTTATGCAGAGGGCAAGGAAAAATTATTCTTCACTGAGCCCTTTTATCTGCAGAGTAGTTCTTGCTACTGTAAAAACAAAGGAACAACTGCACAATTTTTTTTCTCTGCACTATTACAAATCACCTCAGACTCCACAGAAGTTCCCCCCCTGCAGCCAAGCAGTGCCTCCTAACAAAGCAGGGTGCCTTGCCACAAGCCCGCACAGGTTAAAAGCTGTCCAGCCTGGAGGCCTGTGCTCCCTCCAGGGCTGTTTCATAACCCTCCTGGCCAGAAGGAACTGAAATTCCCATTTCCAGAGAAACACACCGCTCTGTTTCCTGGGCAACTGAGAAATTTTTAAAGAGTGACAGTGATTGCCTGCTAGCGAGCAGCTCTGGAAAGCCAGGCTGGCTGTGCTTGGGCCAGCAGCTTCTGCTCTCAACTCCGGACATATGCCAAGGCTGCGCCGGACACGCTGCTCCAGGCACCTCCAGGAGAAAGGGTGCTGCATTTTTTCACTTGTTATTCATCAATTGCGAAGCTCTATTTGCAATACTAGTGCTGAAGTTTGCTACAGGCACCCTGCGTTGTTGGGTGGGGTTTTTTGTATTTCTTCTAGGCAATCGCTCTGCAATTGCACCAGGGAAGTAAAAAGTAGAAATCCCAAAGTTCAGTCCCATCCTACGCTGGCAGCAGCGCAGAGGAAATTGTGTGTGAACAACAGTGGAAATAAATCCGTAGGTGGCCATCAGAACCAGAGAGAATAGGTACACCAATGAAAACAGACAGAGAAGATCCAACATCACAGAGTTAAGCAAAGAGAAAGAAAAAAAAGATTTCCAGGAAAAAGAAAGGCGCAGCAGGAAGCTCATAAATGCTTTCCTGCACAGAGCCGATACTTCTCCTTAAACACTCACAACAAATGTGGTATGTAATGTTGTATGTAATATACACATTTACCATAAGAATCACCCAGTACAACCAAATTAAAAACCAAACAGTATTTTAAAAATTCAAACGGGTAATTGCGCCAGTAACACGGTAAGTTTCAGAAACCTTCCAGCAATAGGAGGCCTATGAAGTGGCTGCAATTTTATCCCCTTCTAATTAGTGATTCTGTAGGCAAGGTGAAAACTTGTAATAGTACATAGCTGTATCACCGTTTACTTGCCAAAGCTTTCGGTTAAGCAGATCAAAGTAGCATAGTGCGGTCTTTGATAACGCTGTGTTCCTCACTTAGCGATCAGGACGCAAGCTGATACAGCCCATTCTACTCTGGAGGGTTTTAAAAGGTAAACTCAGCATTGGGTTAATCGTGACAGCCTGAAGGAAAGGTTACAAGGGGCACTTAAGGCAGACTTTCCCTAGGATTTGGTGCTGCCAGGCTCCCTCCTCCTCCTTCATGTCACTGTCAGGAAAGAAAACACCACCTGCTTTCTGCTGAAGGGCACTGTTAACACTTGACTTTCAAAACCATACCATACTTCACAGTAAAGAGTGACAAAGTTGTTTTTTTTTAAAAAAAAAAGAAAGCTGAGGTGCAGCTCCAGTGTTTGTCGGTGCATGAAAAGGAATGGGGCCTGCTACACAGCTGCCAGGTTTGGCGGGTCTAACAGCCAGAACTGACAGCCAGAGCTTAAACCTCCCTATTCCAGCCCATTTCAGTGGTACTGCTTTACCCCACACCAGAAACACCCCAAGCCCAAAACACAGCAATTCGCATCCGGGGATGTTCTGCCCCTAGTCCATATTCCTGCTACAGCTACTACACCACCATCCCAGATTTTTAGAGGGTTTTTATAACCTGAATGGAGTTGAAGACAGCTGAGAAGTCTGTCTAGTTTCCCTGTCAAAGCAACACGACAGTTTCCTCCTGTATGTCCCACCACCAGCTCATTCTCTGCTACTACAAGCTTACACAAGTTACCACATTCAAAAACAACTTCTCTACTGCTCTGTCTTTTCCATACCCACACTTTTTCACCGGGACATGCTCTCCATCCCTGATCTATGCATCTCTGTTACAGCTTCTGGACTCGAGCGTTTATTTGTGGCTTAGTATTAGGCGGCAGAGCTTGAAGGAAGACACCACCTTTGCCTGCCACCTGCCGAGCCCCTGCCTGCTGCAGACCCTCTGCCAGCTCCCACGGACAATGGGGCTACCAGCAACGATAGAACCGCCCCTGTATTGACTAGAAAAAGGTATCGAGGCCAACACCAAAACCTCGCTGAGGCTGCAGGGACGGAAACACGCTTAAAGGCTAGGAAAGAAGCGGTCAGGTGCGTGGCACCCGAGCACGGCCCGGGGGCAGAGATGGCTGCTGGTGTCAGTGGAGCCAACCGGCCCCGCAGGCTGGAGGAGGCAGGCTGCAAAGAGCGGGAAGCGGTCGCTGAGGACGCGGCTCCGCGTTTTACCTCAGGAGGCCGCGCGAGCCCGGACGCCGGGTCGAGCCCTCACGAAACACCACACGGCCGGGAGCCCGCGCCCGCCCCGTCACCTACCTGAGCGCTCCGTCTGCCGCCACCTCGGCGCCAAGGGTTGCGCACAGCTCGCCACGGTCGCGCCGGGGCACGGGCAGGACCCTGCTACCCCACTCTCCTAACGGGAACCCGGCGGGTTCCTCACAGCGAGGCCGCCGCCACCTTCAAACCGCCGGGCCCGCGCCCCGCCGCTCTCCACAGCGCCGCCGACCGCGCATGCGCGAGGGCACCAACGGCCGCTCCGTTCGAAAGTAAACGGGCGGGAGGGGCGCGCGACCGGTAACGGCTGCGCCGGGGGAAGAGAATCATGGAGTCACCCGGGCTGGAAGAGACCCTTACAATCACCGAGTCCAACCGCAGCCTGACCCTGCCCAGCCCACCTCTAGACCATGTTCTCAAGCACATCCACACGCCTTTGAAATCCCTCCAGGGATGGTGACTCCATCACCTCCCTTGGCAGCCTGTTCCAATGCCCGGCAACCCTTTCAGTACAGAAATTCTTCCTGATACCCGACCTAAATCTCCCCTGGTGCAGTTTGAAACCATTTCTTCCCGTCCTATCACTTCTTACCTGAGAGAAGCAACTGATCCCCACCTCTCTGCTCCCTCCTTGCAGGTAGCTGTAAGAGAGCAATAAGGTCTCCCCTCAGCCTCCTTTTCTCAAGACCAAAAAGCCCCAGCTCCCTCAGCTGCTCCTTACAGGACTTCTTCTCCAAACCCTCCACCAGCTTCATTGCCCTTCTCTGGACATGACATGCTCTAGCATCTCAACATCCTTCTTTGAGTGAGGCACCCAAAACCAGACACAGTACTCGAGGTGCAGCTCTCCCAGAGAGTGTGGCCGCCCCTCTGTGAGACCACACAAAACAGTCACAGTTAAAGTCAGCGGTGCTAACTGCTGCACAGGCAGTTTCAAGCTAGATGGCAGGAGGTTGAATCCCACAGCTTCCCCTCTCATCCCACCTCCCTTCAGCCCTCCAGCATACTTTAAGAAATGAGGAAGGGGGGTGTCACACACTTGAGTGAATGCTCAAGGTGGAGGGAGAGCCAGACATAGCACAAACCAGAAAAAGTGCACGGCAGGAATGATACAAACCCAATGCCATCAGCAGCAGCAATGAAGTGACAGGGGAAAGATGACAGAAGAGCTGTGGGGTCTGCCCTTTTGGTCCATTACCAGAATCAACGTCTTACCAAAGCTATTCTTCACAACTGGGGGAAAAGTCTCCAGCTTCACCTTAAATTAAGAGGCACAGAAACTTCTGAGAGCTGGTTCAGGGGGAGCAGGTACAGACTAATCACAGAAAAATAGATAAAGAGAAGTGGTAACATTCGGTTTCAATACCGGCTTGTTTTCCTACTTTGGCTACTGAAGACAGCTAAGGTATTTTAAGTGAAGCAAAAATGCTACCACCTTAGGTCAAGATTGGGCAATTACAATGAAGAATAGAGAGCTTATCTTCTTCCTGAGCAAAATCCAAGATTGCAGTAGAAAGTGAAGGGATTAGGACTATGGTTACTGGTATCTAGGATGCTGCTCTAGCACAAGATTTTAGCGAAGTACCCCATGTTCTGTAGGCTTTTCTCATACTCTAGACTATTCTATATTTACAGTTCATTGAACTACTCTGAACTGGTAAAGTTATTCTCAGATGTTACATTTACAGCAAATTTGAAAGAGAAATTAATTTTAACATTATAACATGATATCCGTATATATTTTATATATTAGAATATAAATTATAATACATCATCATTATAATATAAATCCTAATACATAATTCAAGGTCAGGCTTGATGGGGCTCTGTGCAACCTGGTCTAGTGAAGATGTCCCCGCTTACTGCAGGGGGGGTTGGACTAGATGACCTCTAATGGTCCCTTCCAACCTTACATATTCTGTAATTTTACAATCATTCAACAGCTACCTAAACATCTGCCTTAAAATTGGCATTCAGATTTACAAATACCTGAGACCTCCAACCTGGCCTTGAACATGCCCTTCTAAAAAGTCCCTCCCCAGCTTTCTTGGAGGCCACTTCAGGTACTGGAACGCCACTATAAGACCTCCCCGTCGCCTTCTCCAGGCTGAACAACTCCAACTCTCTCAGCCTGTCTTCATTGGAGAGATCCTCCAATCATCTTTGTGGCCCTCCTCTGGACCAGTTCCAACAGTTCCATGTCCCTCTTATGTTGGAGTCTCCAGAACTGGACACTGTACTCCAGATGGGGTCTCACAAGAACAGAGTAGAGGGGGAGAATCCCCTCCCTTGACCTGCTGGCTTTTGATGCAGCTCAGGATACCGCTGGCCTTCTGGGCTGTGAGCACACATTGTCAGCTCATGTCGAGCTTGTCATCCACCAACACCCTTCTCTAGGTGTTTGGGGTAAAGCAGGGAAATTTCTGCCTTTTTCCTGCCTTATAGTTTAATACTTTCAAGCCAGAAGACTAAGTTGAAGTCACCAGGTTTAAGAGTCGCTTGCTCTGTCAACATTTCTTTAAATCACAATCGTACCCCTAGTTACAAGCTGACCTGCCAACTCCGCTCATCCTGCCTGCTGACAGTATGAGACACCACAGTCCTACACACCCTTGTTTCTACAGATCGGTTTGGGAGTGACCTTCCTTATCCCCTGCTTCCACTTCTAACCCAGCCAGCCGTTTCACAACTTGGGCCAGGCTGCATCCATCACAAAAGGTGGCTGATCCATCTCCCTTTGAGCTCAAGCAGCCACAAAGAACTAGATGAAATCTAACCCAGAAAATAACTTGTTTTTCAGGGAACAGATCCATTGGCTGGAGGATTATGCCACAAAATGGGTCATTGTACCAGACAGGTCATTACTAAGCCACCTGCTGTGGGTATGTCAAGATGATGAGAGCACATTTCATAAATGAAATGAGCAGAACGTGTGCATTTACTGACACATCAGTAATTCTATTACAGAGATGTAATCTCAAACATTTTATTTACTATTTGAACAAGAAAAAGTAATATTAAGCCAGATTTACAAATATTCATCTCCAGTTTATTCTGCCCTCATGCCTAATTTGTAGAAGTGGCTGCAACCATGGGGATGTTCCGTTGTTAGCACGACATTAACTGCACCACAGCAGCAGAGCTTCACTAATGAAATTTTGGGAATAAGTATCTTCTAGCAGAATTCTGCATCTGGCAGATACTGCCCTGGAAAAGACAATGGGCCAGTGTTCACACACAGGTGAGGCTCTGTGAGAGCCAGAGCTGTTCTGAAAACACAAGCTTAGGAGACAGCCCTGTAAGATGCTTCTGCAATTTCAGGCAGGTGAAATACAGAAATCCTAACAAGCAAGAAAAAATAATCTGGATTTCTAGAAAGCTATTGTGTGGCAAAAGGCATAAACCCACAGGAGCTAAGTAATGAAAATGCCACATAGGCAAAATAAATGTGTAAACAAGTCAAGGTTTATAACTGAACATATTATTAGAGCAAGCCATAGAGTTAGAGAAAACACACTCTAGGTGAGAAAAGCCTTCTTCAGATTGACAGTACAACCAACCTGCAAACTAAGGCTTTGGTTCCACTGCACATGTCAAACTGCTGGCTGCACAATACCAGTTCGTTATAAACACCTTGTTAAAGGGAGCAGAAAAAGGAGTATGAACTGTGCAGCCTGAATGAAGGAGTCTGGATCTGAGAGATTCCAAATAGTTCAAATGAGAAAGAGGTAATCTGAGCATGCAGTTAAGAGAAAAAAAAAAAGAAAGCTTGCAGGGAAAGAAGGGAAGCAACACAGTAGAATAGAAGAAGACTTTTCTGTCACAATATTGCTCAGGCAAGTTTTCCCTATGACAGCTGTGCACAGAACTCCACTGGTTGTCAGCTCCACATTTTTTCTTAAGTGTCTGTCTGCAACACCCTCAGACTTTTGCCTTCATTTGAATGCTGAAGTAATTACTCTACTTACCAGTTCTTTTACTCATGTTAATGTATTTGAGATAAGTTTTGCAGCCTAAGTCTGTAGCTGTCCATGGTATCGGGCTACTTACACACACTCCCAAACTCATGAAGGTCTAAATCTGTTTCACGTTTCTTGAAAGATCAGAATCACAAGGTTGGAAAAGACCTTTGAGATCATCAAGTCCAACCAATCCCATCCTAAGCTAAACCATATCCCTAAGTACCTCATCTACCTTTTTTTTTAAACACATCCAGGGAAGGTGACTCAACCACATCCCTGGGCATGCTGCTTCTCCAGCTCATCAATACTCTTAATTTTTGTCGTGGTTGGTGGGAACATAGTGATATACTTTACTCCAGAGCCTCTACTAAGTGCACTGCAACAATAGAGACAACTTTCTAGTAAACCAGTGCCCAAAAGAGTCCAAATGGCAGAGACACTCAACCTGGGAGTAGTTTTGTTTTCTAGGGTTCATGCATTACATAATATAGAATTAAAAACCCCTATAATTCTTTTCTTTCTACCACCCACCTCAACACACCAGGAAGGTCTTAAGGAAAAAGCTACAGAAGCAGAAGACCAAACAAGGGAGCTTTTCACAATAAATTACAATATAAATAACTAACGTGCAGACCACAAATTCAAGGTAAAGCAAAATTTAATCTGAAACCCTGCTGTTCTAGGGCTGACATGCTTGTTTCATACCATGATCTGGTGTCACTGATATGAAGTTTGACTACTGACCACATTACAAACCTTTTGTCATGCATTTTTAGTTTGCTCCATTTGTTTTCAGTGTTGTTTTTTAGAAATTTAATAGCATATCTATATCTTTGCATATGACAGGTTTAGGGGACACTCTTTTCCTCAGCTTTAAAACACATCAAGCCAGCAGAACACATACAGGACTCCCATTTCAAGGGATTCACAAGCAAAAATGGGAGTATCTTTACAGGAATAAAGTCTCCCATCACTTTCTGTACATACTGAAGCAATATTAACTTCCAATGAATTGTGTACCTTCTGAGTAGCTACAACTTACTGTTAAGAAGAGTTTGTAAACTTTACATGTTTTCTGCTACAAAGTTTCTTTTCATAAAAGTCTACTTGATCCAGATGTAGGACATCTGTAATTGTTTCCAGCCTCATGACCAGCATCCTTGCCAGTAATCTGGTGACATGCAGAGTTGAGGAAACATTAATAGTTAAAATTGGTAGAGTCTACAAGTATAAAGACATTCTTAATTATAAAGCAGCAAAAAAATTGAGTGATCTATGCAACATACTATATAATAGGAGGAGTTGTTAATGAAAACATACCAATTTCTCCATTTTCACGCTGAAAGCAAGATACCTCTCTCTCTTCCTGGCACATCCACTGTTTCTCTTCAGCTTTTGAAATTGTGGAGGAGCAGAGACCTGGTTACACAGAATTCACCAGGTTCTCTTGCCAAGGTTATGTTGCTTTCACCAGCATTTCATTCTACTTGAAATCCTTTCCAGTTGTTTGGTATCAAGACATTATTCAGGAGTTACTATTTAACAGTCTCTCGTGTTACACTGCCAAAACAGCAGAAGCAGACAACTTACTGGGCACACTTGTGATCCACCAGAAGACACCTGTGAAGGTGAAAGGTTGGTCTTTGTTGAAGGCTCCACACATCCAGCACATGGCTCTCCCATGCAGAAAGGCCTCACACAACCAGGGGGTATTCCACTTCCAGTAGTGGGAGACAAAGAAACAGGGTGAACTTCTCTCAAGCTGTCCCCCTCTCAGTTCAGCGTGGCATTCATCCCTTCTAGCTTACCTGCTCTAGGTGATCCTGCCTTAACGAGGGCTGGACTAGATGTCCAGAGGTCCCTTTCAACCCCAACCATCCTGTGATTCTGTACATCAGATAGTCCAACCATAAGATGCTAAGATTCCAATTTGGTCCAATAATACTGCTCTCTGGAATAAAAATCCTACCTGGAACAGTTTATATTATAGATTAACTTTGGTCCTTTTGATATTTTAAACATTTTTAACATGTCTGCTATTTTATGCCCATCTGAAAAGCTAAACTTCTATTTCAAAATCCTTAAATTAACATATGGCCTTCACCTTCTCATCTTTGGTTATTTTTATTAGAACTGAAGAACAGTGACCAAAAAGTTGCCATCTGCATGGTTACAGATAATCTAAGTATCACAGAGCAGTGTTCTGATACCAAACTGCTTGAGAAGTACACTCAATGTCATAGCTTTAATGTTAGAAGGGTAACATCCAAGTTCCCAATTCCACTGCTCAGTGAAGTCAGAGGCTACATTTATTCATCAATCACACGAAGGCAGAAGATTGCTCTGTGACTTACATTTATTTGTAGTTTGCATCCCAAGCCTCCCAAACAACTCCTCTCTCCCCAACAATGTAATTGATGACATTACCTCAAACTGCCAACTTTTAGGGGGGGAAAAAGCATTGGACAAGCTCAGGTTTGCTCCTGAAGAACTCTGGAGTGCCACCCTGTGGATGCGGAAATGTTCGAGCTTCCCACGTTTTGGTCAACAGGCTGGTGACAAGGGAAGAGAATTTTCTACTTAAAAGAACCAAACCAGAGTGCCAGTGTAAGATGACAAAGGCTGCAGGCACCACCTCAACCTAATTCTCTGTAAGCATATCACAGCAGGCAAAGCACACAAGAGGCATCCACCAACAGCAAACAGACCTTGCCACAGTGTGTGGGCTGTCTGTAAACCTTACAGTTGCTATAAGCTACTTGTCTCTTACCCATAATCAAAAAAGATTGTAATAATACAGCAGTTTTCTATAGGATATACTTAAGTTACACTAACAGTATCTTTAAACTTACAGCACCTCAACTTCCTTAAAAATACCAGTTTAAATATTTTAACTCCTAAGCACCCTACATTTTACATGGAAACACTCCTAATTTAGTGAGTACTTACTATGTAGTTGTAATTTCTTAATATTTATACCACAACAGTTCTTTACCTCAAGCCTACATAACACCACACACATCTGGCTGGTAAAAAAAGAAAGAGAGAGAAGATTTTTCAGAAGTTTAACTTTCTTCAAGCCATCTTCTCTTTTTGGTGAAGCCTGGAGGGTATATACAAAAGACACACAGGATACAGAAACTGTTGCAAGTTTAATGTTTATTTCCCCAAGACAGCCTAGCCTGCACTCTACTTGGATAAATTTCACAAGCTAGTTTCCGCTGCTTCTAGTTTTAAACTTTAACCATGTTTCTGATGACAAGGAATGCTGCAAAAATACTCTAGTCCAACAAAGAGTTATGATCACAAAATAATCTTTATCCATTCTACAGTGTTTCAGAATTACCAGTTGATTTTAAAACACAAGGTAGATATAGATGCTAATGGTGGCTAATCTGGTATGTTTTATTATAGCAAACTGTTGTTCATGCAACACTTGTGCTCAAAGGGGAAGGCACAGCATTTCCTACAATGAGCCACCTTATAAAGAGTTCATTTTGTACAAATTTGTAACTTCACCTTTAATTTAGTGTGCAGAACCTCAAAACTGAGGCATTACTCCAATTATAAAAACACTTGCATCCTTTTTGTGCAAGTTTTAAAAATACAAAGTTTTCTCTCTAAAGTGGCTCAAAATAGATTGTTCATGGCTGCCTACATCTAAGATAAAAAGAGTCTAAAACAATTGGATTAGGCATATTAAAGGTGTTCAAACCATGACTTGATTTGTACATCTATTCACACCTCTTTTTTTCGGTCTTTATTCGGCAGTACATATGCACCAAATTTCATTTTTAGAAGTTTCCATATCATTTTCATAGAAAACAAAGTTTGAAAACAAGTAACATTGAAACACAGCACGGTATTCTACCACAACAGAAACATTTGGTTACAGGACTCAACAAAATCTAAAAATGAACTATGCTGTAGATTACCACATGCAAAGGTCTTCATGTTATCTTTGAAAATGAAAAGGATGAGATTTTTATTACCACATTTTACTGTTTTCTACTATTATGGCAACTTGTGTACTGCAACACAGTCTATTTGAAGGGAAATGTATGGGGTTTTTTTTTCATGCAAAAATCTACAAATTAGTTTTGATGATATGGAAAGCTTTTCATAACATCAAACATTCATCTGGTGCAAATGCACAGGGAAGCCTTCCTGAAATTCTGACTTTACAAACAACTAATAAGCCATACAGGAAAGAAATTAAAAATAACAGAAAAAGAAAAATAAGAGGGGAAAAAAAACCAAAACAAAAAGAAACAAAGAAAAAAAAAAGAAACACAGGCTGTAGGAGTAAACCAGAGTCTGCTGCTAAACCGGTCTTTGTTTTTGTGTCCAGTGTAAGTTAACACTTATGAACTCATTTTGATGATTTACTAGGTTTATTATCAGCCCCCTGAAGGCGAATCAAGCTTGCATGCGTTCACATACAGCATCACAACCATACTCTCGTACACACGCCACTCCAGGACTAGGAGCCTGCTTCAGGACTGAAGAGCCCCGTATTTGAAACGTGAGCCTGGCTCCACAGCATCGAGTCCAGACATTCATTCACTGTTGTCCATTCACACGGTGCTTCATAGCAAGGCCTGGGCTCGTTCTCCTTGGACTTATGTGGGCATCCTATTCTCTTATGCTTACAAGGCTTGATGATGATAGTACTGCATTTTTCCCCCCAATTGCTCTAGTAAGTCATTGTTCCTTCTCAGGCACTGAAGATCTTTGACCTGTAGCCCTTTTTCTTTGAACAATCTAAATAAGCATTCAGTGTGAAGTTTTTCATTACATTTTGCCACTCATTCTCACTCGCACCCACTCGCCATCTTGACTTCATTTGGGCTTTTCTGTGATTCCAAATGAAATCTTCACATTTTCTTCCCCGATTTAATGCAGCAGCGGATCCCATGAGCCAAGATTGATGGATCAAACCTTTATTTATTCAGTGCTGCATTGTACCTAACTTCCAGAATACCACTCTAAAACTGGAACCCTTCTGCTGGTACATTGGCAGATGAATTGAAACCAAATGTTCCGCCTTGTATGGTTTCTGGAACAAGGCTAGGATCTTCATCAATCTGGAATGGAACAGGAACTCTGTGAGTAAGAATCCAAAGACAAGCCTACCTAAAAAGAAGCCAGATAATCCTAAAGAGCATCTATCTTCACCTAACAATTCCTTCCATCAAAAGTCTTGCCACTCTTCTCCCCTAATTCAGTAAATCAAAGATTTGCACTACATGTTTAAACATGTGAGTGAAAACACTCATCAACCTGTGAAATTACTAAAATATTAAAAAATTACTATAATATTCAAAATAGTTTATTAAGAAGCAGGACCTCAAATTAGGTACTCAAGTCAGCAGGGAGCTCATCAAATGTGAAATGCCAAGATTAGTCAGAAGCTGACAGCCTAGTATTCTAATCCCTGGAGATGAGGCCTAAATTAAGCATCAGATCTTTAGATAACCCCACCATGAAGAACGGGGAGATACGCAACAGGTTCAAATAAGGGCTCATTCTTCACTGAAAAACCAAACAAATGTCCTGGAGCAGGCTTTAGAGCTGCTGCCTTTATCTTGAACTGTATTTATAAACAATTAGAAAAGCAGATTCCAGAGCTGTTACACACTTACATCATCTGAAGAGAAGAACTGATCAATGATCTCATAAGCCAGTTTGTAGATGTCTTCATTTTCATGGTTTTGTAGCTGTTCAATTTTCTCCAGGCCTACAATAAACACACAAGAAATGGAGGAGTTAAAATACCAAGTTCAGGCAAAATGACTCCCCTCTCCTTAACAAAAAGCATATGTAGGAATAAAGATGCTGTTAAACTCATCTGACACGCTTAAAGCATAGAAACTTCAGAGATTTGAGGAAATGCATTAGAAATTGAGGAATACCATGACAAAAACATTACTGTATACAAGGCCAACTCCAGCAGTGATAGTATTCCCTTCTCTTCTTGCTACAAGTGCTAAACTAACCTGTGGAAACATGGCAAGGGCTGAGCACTAGGACATGCGCCCTCATCACAAAAGGATCTGTGGTAGCCCCACGCTCTGACATCACACATCCACACACTGTTGGTTGTGCATATGCCACCAGTTACAGACCAGTAGCTTGATTATACAGCAAACAGCACTAAGCTATTGGCAGCCATGAGCAGAGCAAGCAACCACATAAATATTCTTCAAGTTCTGACAAGCAGAGCTTTAGGCATGAACACCTTTTCTCTCTCCCCACCATCACCAATCAATTAAGTTCTCACCCCTCAAGATTTTGTATCTTAAAGACTATCCAACTCCATGTTAACAACATCCCAGAGCTTTTCACCTGTGCCCAAATTTCCTACCACTGTTCTTTCATCTTTGAAGGGTTTCAGTCAACTTAAACGGCAACTAGTATAGAGAAAGTCTGAAAGCTCTTAAACTACCTCTGCAACCACTGTGTGTAGACCACACACACATTCACCTAGGCACGTAAGCATGATTAAAGTAAGCATATCATGCCTACATTAACAGGAACTAGTTTGTCAGGTACATCAGCCTGTTAGAAAATTGGCAGCTAAGAAACTTAATGCCATTATCTGGCTCCCCCCAGATTTTACTTGATCACTAACATCATGAGTTAGGCAAAGTGAAGTATATTCACTTTAAAGGCATGAAAAGGTCACTTTAATGTTTACTTAAAACATCTGTGCTAACACACAATAAAGCAAACAGCATATACACATGGTAGGAAGCCAAACCATCAGTTTCTGAAAAACAGCAGAAACTTAAGAAAATTAAGCATCATACCTCCACACTCTTCTATAAGATTGGCTATGGTTTCTGCTTCATCTTCAGCCATTTTTAATATATTACTTAGTCCATCCAGAACCACTTGCACAACTTGCCCATCTTTTACTGTCAGCAAATTGCAAAAGGGAGGAATTACATTTTGTTGAATTAAGTATGCCACCTAAGGGGGGGGGAGAAAGCAAAGTGTTACATCAGGAGCCTGAAACAAACAAACAATCCACCAAAAGCACAGATGCCAACAAGTTTAGTGAAGTCAAAGCACTCAAAGTTATCCAACAAGGTAAGAGTGGTCTATAAAAATTACTGGTTTAGAGTATAAAGAGGTCAACACTTATGAATTGTCTTACAGATATATTTCAAGTTGGGAACATACAAGTACTATAGTGATTTTTTTCTTTTTAGGTATTAGACAAGGTATTTTAACCTCATCTTGGGGAATAACACCACTGGCCTAACCCAGCCACAGATTTAATGCTCCAGACTTAGAAAAAAACTAGTGTATTTCTACTGAATGGCTATTATAATCATCACAGCCTCATCCATAGGGTGAAAATAAAAAAGTAGAAAGAGATGTTAAATGACTAAGAATCTCATCAGAGCCTGAACGCAGTAATTTATAACTACTAGGCCATCCTAACAGAAGGGTTTCCATCCAATTCCCCAACTGGTACCCCTAATCTCAGGTCATTCCAGAAGTTCATTTGTAAATCCCTTGTGGAGAAGGGAAGAGTTTCTGAACCAGGGAGAGACACAGACTTTGATCATCCTGGCCCAGAAGTGGTTAACCAACCAGCTGATGTACACTCTTAAATTCACCCAAGAAAGGTAACAGACATTTTCTTAATGTTTGACTCACTTGGTCTTTTCTTCCACTGATTGTTAAGTTGCTTATCGCCCAAGCAGCTTCTTTCTGAGTACCAAAGTCACCCTAAAAATACAACCAAACCCAGAAATAATCATTCCAGTTTTCATGTTATGCAGTATCCTAGTAACAACCTGTGTCTGTTGCAGTCCACCCTGCATGGTATCACCATATCAGTTTTCAGTGGGCAGGCAACTAACTAATCTTGTAGGTGCTCAGGTCAGCTCACAGAACACTCATTCCTTCCCCCAAACCCTGTTTTTAAATTGATCTTCCAAGGAAGGGAAATTTGTATCAAAAGTAAATAAGTGTAGTACCCTCACACTCTCACAGTCCTTATCAACAGCTGTCATATATTACACTGAGAGATAAGCAGTAAGTGTCCATTTTGATAAGACAGCATACATACTATAACCACGTCTGCCTCAGAAGTTAGTCAGCTCAAACCAGTCTACTAATTTACAAGAAAAGGTCTCCAACTGCTCTCAGGGATCAATAAATTGTCAGTTATTTAAACTATTTCTGAACAGCCTATGTTACTTGAGGGAAAAAAACCAAGTATTTCTTCAAACTCAACCCCAGACTCTAAACTGAAGCAAGAAACTGCATCTTTGTCATGGCTCAACACATCATAAGGTTGGTATTTCTGGCTTTCCTCCACACTTTGGGAAAGAAAAGTCGTGAATAAAGCAAAAAAGTAGGAAGAGTTTGAAAGACAGAAGTGTTGTGCTGTTCCCATTTAAAAACACACTGTAACTACCCTTCTTTCTCACAAGGCAGATCCTTGGGAGCACAACATGGTTTGAAAACTAGTGTTTTAAAGGACATTGACGCCCAACAACTGAAAAGGAATACAGGTATCTGAAGTAACGACCCATTAGCATTCAATCTCTAACGTTTCACAAGTAATGAGAGACTGCAAAAAAGGGGGAAAAATAAACATTCAAAAGTGGTTGCAAGCAACTACTTGACTTTACTGTTTAATAAAAAAGGTAATAACAGCATTCACCTCAAAAAGCTTCACCCATTAGTGAAAAGCAGCATCCAGCCAGCCAGCTGCTTTTCTAGGGGAAAATTCCAAAGACACAAAAGCTATGATTATTTTCTATGGCCACCTATCTTTTGTTGATGCAGTTTACTTGTTTAAGGAAAAAAACCACAGATGGAAGAGCCCCAGCCTGTATTCCAGTGTCATTACATGGAATGCTCTCAGACTAGATAAATGCAGTAACACAAAGAGGTTAACAAATGCCACTGTTGAGCACTTCTTTACGTTTCCAGGTAANTTTTTCCCACCCAGACCTCTTCACACAACATATTAAAGACTTCCATCCCCATTGTTTACAAAAATGAGAAGAATTTAAATGAGATTTAAAAGGACCCAAGATCCCCAGACCTGTTTCCTGTCCCAAATACATCTGGCACTCATCACCTCACCACACTTCACAAAAGAGTATCAACAGTAATACATTTTATCTTGCAATATATGACAAACACCCCTCAAGGGTACAGTTTTACC
>VZTU01007169.1:21773-42764 GCA_013400835.1 Zapornia atra
CCCCCCCCCATTTACAGTATGATATAAACTACAAAGCACGGAATTTTGTATCACTTCCCCCAATTAAGGAAACAAACAATTAAATCCTTGTTATCTAACCTTATCTAGAAGATGTATTATCATTGGAACAAGGTTCGCATCTATTACTGCCTGAACTTGCTGCTGATTTCCTGCAGTGATGTTAGATAGGAACCACACTGCTTCCTGCAAAATAAAATTTTGAGAAATTATGAATTCAGTCATCTGTATCATATTTTATTTTCACTCAAGATTTTATACATGCACATTTTTAGAGCTGCAACTTATAAGTAGCTAATCTTAAATACAATCAAGTACTATATCAGTTTTATTGCACATAGCTGAATTCCTATCCTAAGAAGGAGGCAGGACGTATGTGTATCAAACTACAGACTCCATGCGGCTCTTCAGTCTTTCACTGCTCCCAAGGTACAACCAAACCCTCCAAAATGCACAGATTAAAAGGAAAAATTATTTGGAGATAAGAGTCGCAGGGCTACAAATGAGCACTCACAACCAATTCCATTCCTGAGCCACAAACACTACAGCAGCTTCCTGGCAATGGGGAGATGGGCTCCAAAGTGCATTGTAGCATCATGTTTTCCAGACACAAATTATGTTCTTTACCTGCCTCATAATATTTCTCAGCATCAAATCGACAAGAAAACGCAGCCTTTACTCAAAACACTTGCTTTGCAAGAATACTGTAAAGCACATGATCCTTTATGATCATTCTGTCCATAAGGCCAGGACTCTCCTTCCAGCAGCACCCAGGACCAGGTGCCTAGCAGAGCGGGTAAGAGGAGATCTTTGCCCCAGTAGGCCCTCCCAGTCCAAACAGTTGAAATGCTCAGCTAAGACAGACACTGTATCTGGATTCTTATGGCTCCAGAACACTCCTCCCCACCCTTTAAAGTGGGGATCTATACTTCTGTCAAGAAATAACAGTTTCATATAAAGTAAGTACATTCAGAGTATCAACTTTAAATCTTACAGTTGATAGATTTCTCCCTCCCTAGAAACTTTCCAGCATTCCTCTTCAATTTCCCTTCTCTCATCTGCCATGACGACTTTTAGACAAATATTTCCCTTCACACAAGATTCAGTTGGAATGAATTGTGAGAATTACTGAGTCTCTCAGATCAGATCACAGGATCACTTTGATAAATGAACCTGTTAGAGATTTAGGATGCTTAGGCTTGTCGTGGTGGGCTTGGTCTGGGCTTTAATCATCGGCGATGTTGTAAAGTGGTACCCCAGAAGCTAACAACATGCCTCAGATGCACTCCGGAATCAGCACTGCATGATCAGTGCCCCCATTTAAAGCCTTTTCTATACATTCACACACACACACACACATTCCCCCACACCCCACCCCCAGTCCATTTCTCACACACACTCCATTCAAAATGACATCCAATTATCTCTATTTCATCACTTCCAAGAGAGTCAGCTTGAAGTGACATTTCACATATCAAGAACTCTAACTTTTAAGTCAACAACCAAATTACAAGATAAAGCACAAGTTCATAAAAATTCAATTAGAAGAACCAGGAAACAACGTTTTTGTCAAGTTTTGCAGCTCCTGAGAGGATTTTCTATGGATGTTAACTGCAGGAAAAACCTCAGCACCCTGCCTGCTCTTGCCATAAACTGGTTACTGAAATCTCTACCATAACATGTTACGTGGAATCCAGAACAGCTAAGCCAAATATAAAACCTTATCAGTTGGGTGCAATCTTTGCAATTACTTACCTTATTAATTTTTTCTTTGGGATGTGTCAGAAGTGCTGGAAAATGTGAAAGAGCTTCACAATTCAGAACTACCTGTGTCTGTTCATCGGTACCAGTGACAATGTTTCCTACAGCTCTCAGTGCAGCAGTCTGAAACAAAACACTTCCTTTAAAGTGAGTTCTTTTAATCAAAGACTTTTCTAGTTGAGAGCATTTTTTTCAAACAGCCACAGTTAAACAAGCAGATTTTATGTAAATGCTGTACCACATAGGAAAAAAGTATTCTTTCAACTTCAATGTGAACTACCAAAAGAAAACAGCTACTTTCTCTAGTATTACATTTAGCAGCACTTCCTTAAATTTATCCAAAAACTTACTTGCACTTTAACTTCTTGATGACTGAGAAGAGGAACCAAATGAGGGACTATTCCGGAGTCTATCACCATCTGGATCTGTTCATTGCCAGCATCCGTTAGATATGAGAGCGCCCAGACTGTATCTACCAATATCTAACAGTAAAAGAAGTTATTTGCCATTAGTACAGAAGTATAAATCTTACCAATAAAATATTAAAAAACCTCATTGTTGTATTGCATCCATTCTGGTTTTACAAAAGCCCATTTGGTTTTACAAGCTTCATACATTCCACTCAACACAAGTCTAAAATACAACTACTGTTCAACTTGGTCTAGCTCCCAAGAATGCACAGAGATTTCTTTAAAAATCAGCTAAACTGCTAATCACAGCTTAAATTCTGAAGGTTATAGTAAAAGTGGTTCAATTATATCTGCTCTTTTCACGAAGTACTGGTGGACAATGTGAGATGTGAAAGACTCAACCCTGAAAGGAAGGTAAAAGCTTTGAATTTTTTTAAACTTCTGCTGCAGCAGCACACTCAAGGCAGAATTCCCTCTGTGTGTGTGTGTGCACACACATGTGTGTGCATTCCCACACAGAAAAGCCAACTGAAGGAGCAGGAAACCTGAACATTTCAGGTGACAGCCTACACAAGAATTGAGTGAGCACTGTCTCAGGTGACAACTCTGGACCAATTCAAACACAGCCATTTCAAGAAATTCAAATAAAGCTTAACTTTACCTATTTCTATACAAGAAATTAAACTACCTAATTACTATGCAAGCTTTAGTTAATATACTCATACTTTGATAAAGCATTAGACAACTGAGCTACAACTTCACTAGGAAGCACAGAATTACAGTCTGAAACAATTCTGCCTTAAATTTAGGCAAAAAGCTGACCTATTTCACAATTTCAGTAAAGTATCACTCATTTTCTTCACTATTAAAATAACCTAGTGCTCCTCTTTAACACTTGAGTTACATCTAAAGCTAACACTTTGCATATGCAGCAGACACTGACTTTTCTTTCACTGCCCTGATTTTCATTACCTCAAACTTAAGTGTTAATCAAAAAAACCTGCATTTACGTGTCAGTGTTCACAAAATACAACTGAAACTGCATTTTTATCTTTAAGTGTAGGGAAAGTACATGCAAGCAAGCACTTGCAAAGATAAAGAAATACCAGGTAGAAGTCATAACTGATATTTGAAAATAAGCATTTGAAGATATCAAAGTAAGTTTGCCATTGTGAAAGATAACATCACAGATCTTGGTTTTTTTTTAAAGAAAGAAGTTATGACAAGCTTTATACTTCAACTAAAATCCACACCAGAACACAAAACCGGGTTGAAGTGGTGTTACTTACATTTACATCTGTGTGGTGAATTAAAACACAGAGCGCTGGAAGGATCTGAGGAAGAAAAGCAGCACCTGATGGTTACTTTTAAGGCAGACAGATATTCAACTTGAGTTTAGTTAAACCAAACAGTAATTCAGTCACCTCCTGAATGGTTTCCATTGGTGGAGGAGGATCTTTGTGACGGCACAAGTTGACCATGACCCAAGTAACATTTCTTAAGAAAGTTATGGGAATAGAAGGGCTGATGAAGGACAGCAGTGGTTTCACTACTCCAAGACTAATAACGTAATCTCTACACTGGGGCCCATCACCTGTTGGAGACAACAAAGAGTTATGAAGACAAAGATCATCTCTTGCCATTCACAGATCTAAACGCTGCACACTTGAAACTTTGATTACTTAAAATACAAAGTTAAAGAACATGGGCCTTGGAAAGATGCATATAAATAAATGTATGTGAATACATCTATCAAGGACACTTCTATAAAGCTTTAGCAGGACCTGTGGCCACCAGCCTAAGTGTTTCATTTTCAACTACTCATTAAAAACTGCTGAATTCTTAACAGAGTAGTGTTCCATGATTTATAGCAGATGTACAGACTGGTGGTAGTGGGCACAGGAAATGGGGTGGTAGACAATGCCAAACCACTGAGAACAGCTGGTACCCCAATGCACTTCTCAAGGTCTCTTTGCAAAGTTTATAATGAATGCTAAACCACCCCAAGAGTAGGTCAAAGTTGCCTGAAAACAGGTATTGTCTTCATATCTGACAGGCAAATGCACTTCTGTCACTGCCCAGGTATCACTACAGCTGCCTCGAAAGCAGCACCTGACTTGTGCTACACTCACATCACCGCCAGCTTGAGGCGGTTACCACACTGTGGATTTTACTGGTTTGCTTCTTAAGAAGGACCAGGCATTTCTGAAGTATCAGACTGTAGAACTCTCAGTATGACAGAACCAGCATTAGTCCTCAAGCAGCACAAACATAGCTTGGGCTGTTAACTAGCACTTCTGCAAGGGGGCAGGGGAAAATCAAACAGAAGATCTAATGGTCACATGAATTCCATAGAATTCAACACAATGTACGTAGGCTCAGGCAGAATTTCAGAACTCAGTGCAAAAGCAGTTATTTTAACAGTGTTTTTGCCAGTAATTCCTTTTAAGCATGTGTTTTTGGGTGCACACCATCAATACACAACAGAGAAAGGGAAGTAGGTTAAAAACAGGACAAACTGCCTTTTGTCTCACAGCTAACATCTCCAAGTTCTAACACACAAAATCCTACCTAGTTTATTCATTCAATACCAAAAGAAACTTATTTTTTAGTGGCAGGAGTAACACAAACCTATGATATTTCCTAAAGCCCACACAGCTTGCTCACAAACATTTTGATGAGGTGAATGCAGCAGTCTCAGAAAAAGTGGCACAGCATCTGGAAGATAAAAACAAAAACCCCCCACAATTGTTAAGAAACACACCTCTCAAAAGACAAAGTCATTCACATACTTAGATCTTAAATAAAACTACAACGCTGCATGAACATTCTACTCCTGGTTACACACTGGTGAAAACTTTACTAACTTCCCAGATAATACCAAAATAAACCACACTGTAACAATTCTTCCTTCATTGCAATTTATTATAGAGCCTGCAGTTCAGAATATTATGAAAGCAACTCTCAAAATAAGCTGACATTTGTCTGCAAGTCTCACAAGTTTATTGAAGCTTGTCAGGACTCCAAATATAGTTATGCTTATGAATTTAGAAATTCCGTGCTAAATTATTTATCAGAACTAACTGCAATGTAGTAAACTGCTTAAGACCAACTTCACTCATTCAAATCACCCAACTGCAGAGTCAGTAGGTACACGTGTGTTATTGAGCAGTCATGATTTAATTTCTTTCCATTTTACCAGTTTACAGTACCCTATATCCTGTCACATCTTTCCTAGCAGTGAAGCATGTGCTGGTTGTGTGTCCTAATACACACAAAGAAAGCCAATACTGAGGCATCATCTGTATATGCTGCCAGTGTGGAGCTTCAGGGAACGCATCAGTGTGTAACTTCACCTGTGGCTCTAGCAAGAGGAAGCCTGTTTGATTGAGTGCACACAAGCAGACACACCAGAGGAACCCCTGCTGAAGTGTCAGCTCACTGCATGTATTTTCTGGTATTTCCAAACTCTGCATTCAGTATCCTCAATAACCATTATGAAGGTAAGTGTACAGCAGCTGTTTCTGCAAAACTAGTCATCTTGGACAGCTCCTGAAAGCTAATACACAGATGCATTCCTCAATGTGAGGTCTCCTCTCCTGACACTAAGCTTCCACTCTTCTCACTCAAACGTACCAGAATGACCTGACTGCCACAGAAGAGATTGTTTCAAATGCTACAGCTTCATGACAAATAAAGAGAGAAGACTGAACATACAGAAAGGGATTCAAAAGGCAACATAAACTCCAGAGCTGTTATCAAGGCAGCTACTTTTCTGCCCTATGTTGGTCAGGCAGGAGAACACTCCCAGTATTTCACACTAAAGCTAAACCCGTGTATCAAACGCACTCTACATGCACTGTTTTTAGACAACTCATCCTTATTTTTTTTACCCCAGCACTAAAGTGCTTGCTTACATGATCTGAATGTCAGATCAGTCTATAAGAAAACACTCATTTACTTTAGATCACATATTTCCAGTTAGATTTTCTCTCCATGCAAAACATTTGTCGCCACAGAAAGAACAAATCACCCAAGTTTTCCTATTTCCTTCTAAATAAAGGGGTTTTTACAATGCCTGTATGCAAGGAGAAAAAACATCCCCAGCAAGCATATAAGTACTTTTGGAATGATTACAACAGACCATCTTTTTCACTGAAATAAATCAATACCAGAAGTAAACCATACCTTCATAGGTTAGATATTGAAATGGCTAATATAGTGCACACACAGAGACCTAGCTGAATCAGAGGTCATCACTGAAAGAAATAATTACTATATTTGGCACCCATTTTCAATCCATTGATAAGCTAAGTTTAAATAAAAATCAGTGTTCTAGACCAGAGGGGTGGGACAAGTTATACAGTAATTAGATTTCCAAAAGAAAACTCAGGATCCAACTGCAAAAGGAAGGAAAGGATAGGAAAGAGCAAAGTTAAAAGAATTAGCAAAGTTACGTACTGTAACAGTCAAATCCAAGCTATAAAGTTAACAGGCTCTTAAGCATTTGAGCATTTGTAAATACAGAAGGCAATTGATTTTGAAACCAATGTAATCTCAAAACATACACTCAATTTAAAAACATCCTTTAAGCTTAAGTCACCTGCTTAAAATTCATTTAAATCTAGTGTGGAGAATTAAACTATTTTTACAGTTAAAGATTCAGAAAAGACACGCAGCTGTTTAACAGAGAAGATAATGCTAAGTAACTTTCTTATGAATACGTATTTTTTCCAAAAGATAAAGCCAAGACACAGTCTGTGAGAAGCCTGAAACAGTTTAGCACTAACAATGAAAAACAATCAACTCTGATCACCAAAGTGAGAAAAGTCAAGTCGTGGAATATAGGAATATAACACACTGACTTTTCAACACTGAAACAGTACCATCTATCTCAGAAACTGTACTTACTACGTTGAATAAAAGTTCCACGTAGTTCTAAAATAAGTCAGTATTTGATGGTTGCAGTGGGGGAGAACACACAAAAAAGATCAAGCATAATTCTGTGACTTGCCATTGTTGGGAGCACAGCATGTTTAATGGCATCAGCAGTGTGCACTGCAATACAACACTGACTCCAACCATTAAAGCTACAGACATCTCATATAATACAAGTTCTGGGGATGTTTTCTGGAAATTTTCAGCCAAAACTTGCTTTACTCATGTCCAATTCTTCATGAGTTTCACACAGCTCTGCTGCTTTATTCACTCAATTCAAAACGCATGCAGAGACTTCGTTCTGGCTTTACCAACAGAAGTACTACTACTTCCACTTGGAAAATGTTTAGAGTAGAGAAGAAAGTCTGCTTTGCTTGGCAACTCAAATTTCACGTCCAACAACAATTCCTTCCCATGCTTCAGATTCCTCAAAATACCAAGGCCAGCGTTTTTTCTTCAACTTAATTTTGGAAGAGTTTGATGTCAGGCACCCTCTGGATTTGGTTCATATCTTTTCCTCCCTCTTCACAATAAGACAGGAAATCCTTCCATGGGAGTTTGGTTTTTTTTTAAAGGGGTTTTCTTGTTTGGTTCTGTTTCAAGTTTTTTTGTTGTCTGCTGTGGGTTTTTTTTTAAGTTTGAAAACTGGAAGCCAGCAGATATCAACTCTGCTAAAATAGCATGAGTTTCCAGAAGAGATTACTCACCATTAGGAAACCCAACTGAATTTAAAATCTGAGAAAATGAAGAACAAAAGCAGGTGTGCGCTTCAACTGATGCTGCTTGCCAGAGAAGAGGTAGAACATCTGGCAGGAGACTTCATGGGCAGGTCCTTCAGCGACGTGCCTGTGATTGACAACTCAATTTCAACCATCCTGGCTATCGCACGAAAGGACCAACCCTAACAGGTGGATTGGTGAACATGCTTGAGATAAGAGAGGAACAGGAGTGTGGATGCTCTTTACAACAGCATTCAGATGACCGTTTTTGTGGAAGCTAAAGCGCGTGCTTTATCAGTGATCTCAAATACTCTTGGACTTACTAGATTGAACTACAGCCTGTGTTTGTTCAGAGGTTCCAGAAGCAATGTTTGTCAAAGCCCACGCAGCTTCAAACTGTAAAGAAGGACTGCAAAGAGAAAGAAAAACAAACCAGAGTTGTAACATGAGTTTTCAAATCAGACCCCACAGGCACGTTAGTTAAACACTGAGAATTCTTGTAACAATTAAACATTTTGAGATTTAAAAATACTCACTTGTCATCTCTTTCAAGACAGTGCACTAAAATAGGCAATATTCCTGATTTTATTAGATCGTCAATTGGTGGATTGCGATCACTGGAAAGCAGCTTTCTGTTTAAGAAAAGAAGAAAATAAGAGACCTAGCAGATAAATCACACAATGAGAATTCACAACAGGACAGGATCTCTGGAGGTATAGTCAAACCTTCTCCTCAAAGCAAAATTATTGCTGACACTAGATCATGTCAGTAATAGCTTCCTCTGCTTGAGTTGTGGAAACCTCCGAGCACAGAGATCCCACAACCTCCCTGGGCAGACTTCTCCAGTGCTGTACTACCTGCTGGGTTGGGAAGTTCTTTCCCAGTGTGACTCTCACACTCTCAAAGACCAAGCAGGAGTTGTTTTATCCCTTCAAGTGAAAATAACTAATCCCCAAAACTACATTTACTGAATATTGAAAGACTGAAGCATCAAAAAACCAAAGCCACAACATTCACTGCAAACACGCAGTGAAACAGTTGCAGGGTTTTCTCTGACTACTTTTGAAGTTTATTACCCATCAATGAAACAGAGCTCTTGAGAGTTACTCAGTTACACCCTCCTATAGCTTCTTCCTCCTCCACCCAAAGGAGATAAACACACCCTGCTGCTTTGACAAGAAGGGCAGAAACTTGCTTCCCTACTAAAGATAAGTCAGAGAGCAAGGATTCACAAAGTACAACTGCAAAGAACAGAAGCGTGCATTTAAAAAAGTGTTGTTTAAATCCCTTCAACTTTCTACAGCAAAGGAATTAAGGAGCATGAAGGAAGCTTCTTGGAGGGGATGACCCAGGTTGCTGCACCAAACTTTTACTGGCAGTGGAAGAGAGACTATGCAGTCATGTCTCCATATCCCAGCCTATTCACAAGCACACGAAAGGCCTGACAGAACACGATCATTAGAAGCCAACTTTCCACTGCTGTTTTCTCCTTAAAGCTGCCACTGGTGCGTTAAAGGGGGCAACATGGGGAAAGAAGATATGAAGAGCCCAGATCTGCAAAACAAAGTACCCCAGAAAACTAAGCAATGGGGAGGATCTGAACACAGAATGTGTGAAGACTCCTGGAATACCCAGATGTGTGTTTTCAACTTCCAACTATGTAAAGGAGATTCCTTTTAGAATTAAGGACAATTTACATCTATAAGCTTATAAAAATTACAGAAGTGTATTTACAGAATCTTAATACCGATCTTTGTTCAGTGACAACACACTCAGTGCAGCCTATTCACAAACCACCTGCTCAAACAGAGAACTGTAATACAAGAAGCAATTAAAACTCCAGGTTTGGTTGGGTTTGGGAGGGTTTTTGTTTTATTGCTTTTTCTTAAGCTACTCTCATCAGTTTTCTGTCCTTCATATTGCAGTTGTATGTTTTGAGGGTTAGACTTGGGCAAATTTTTTTCATTCTTGTTCCAACTTCAGACTACAGGATGACACAGATTCAATCAAGACTGAAAAGCATTTGTTTTCATCTTTAAATCAGACTTTAATGCCCTTCCAATAATAGAAGCTGCACTGCTTTGATTTTAAATGAGTTTTCAATTTAAAACCATAGCTACAGAGGTAAGAAATCCACATGGACATTCCCATTTAATTTTTAATGGGTCTTAATTCAGTGTACTTTAGTCTAACCTGGTTTAGAACAACTATAATAAGCAGTATTTTATTTGATGGTACCCAAGTTGAAGAAACTTTTTCATGAAGCCAAGTTGGCCCACAGAAATGGGCACAGAAACTGCTTTTTTTCTGCTGTCAAATACATTAACTCCCAAGAGTCAAAGTGGCTTCCAATTCATCTGACATGACTTTGATCTGGAAGTCTTCTGTTGCACTTAAATCAGCCCCCTCAGTCACAGAGGGTAAACAAAGTTGTAGCTGTATGCTACAACTGAAAGCCCAATAGTTCATGAAGGGTACATACTAAATTTATGCAAGGAAAGCTTGCAAGACTATACTTTAGGATCACTTCTTGAATACATACAACTACAAAGAATTCCTCTTAAAACAAAAAAACCCACTTCAGTGGCCTAATCAGTGACAAAACTAGAAAGATAATTATGCTGGTTCTTCCTGTATTTAAAGCTAGAGACTATAGTACTACTAATTTTTTATTCTTTTCTACTTGTGAGAAGCATCAAGTACTGCACTAAGATATATTCTAGTATTTATAAATACACATACTGCAAATCCTGACTGCTTTGAAAACCTACGTATTCTGATTTTTTGTAAATCTCTATCAGTTGTTTTTTTTAAAATAATCACAAAACAGCATTTGTCTAGGTAAGCTAGAACACTCTGAATTTAAGAGTAGACTAAGAAAAGAAAAAGAATGTATTTGAGGAAAGTGTGTTCTTACCTTGCAGCCTGCACAGCACTTAACTGAATACCCTGGTTGTCACTTGAAGCATTCTAAAATATAAAAGAGAATTTAGACTTTTCACATATTTGTCACCACGACATGAAAAATGTTCAAACAATTAATTTTTTTTACCTGTACTATTGCCTCCAAAGAAGAGTTTTGCTAGAAAAAAAGACAAATGCAGTTAGAAATGTCTTAAGTACATAAAAAGAAGACATGCTTGAGAGTTAAAGTTAATTCTTACCACTCTAAAGTCACCATCTATATCAGAATCTTCACAGATATCTTCATGGGGAACATTTCTCCTCTTCAGAAGATGCTCATCCCTTTTGTTCTTAAAGAGAGAAATTATTTAATACCATTAAAACTTTGATGTAAGGGGCACAGGGAATGTTAAGAAGGGAACAGAAGCTTTTGTTTTAAAACAGCCTCAAAAACATGCTTTTATTGATACTGGTAAAATTTCTAACACTGAAGTAGTTGAAAAGGGCTACACAGAGAAGCAACATTGTGAAAATCACTCCTTCCTAGCAAAAATTGTCCATCCAACTCTACCTACAGCAGTAACTACTTTTGCTGCAAGTTTCATGCCCACACATCCATCAACACCAACATTACAACCTATCTGTCATCATTTATAACGAGACATGGCAATTCCCACAGGCTAGTTCTCTGTTCCTCCCACAAGTAAAACGCTTCAAGTTATGATTGCTTTTCTCAAGAGCTAGTTTTCCAACAATTCTAAGCAGTGTTATCTTCACACATACACTCTTTCACTCCTGTGTGTTGAACTTCTGTTTTGGGAAAGAAAATAGCTTGCTTTACAGATTAGCAGGAACACTTGATTTTCAAAGGAAAAATCATAAGCTTTTGCTAAGTTTTTAAAATCAAAAGCCTAGCTGGAGAAACAAAAATCTTTCCCTTCAATAGATGACAAAATTCTGTTTTTCAGGATAAAAATGATGGATCTTCTAGCACCAAGTATGGTAACTTTAGAACCACCTTCTAAATCAAAGTACCTTCACAGAATTAGTAAAGACAAAGTTTTAACAATGACCATGACTACAGAAAGATCACACGACAGTCACTGTTGTGTTTTTTCTTTAAATTCTACTGAAATACCAACACAGCCAAATCCCATTTGGTAAGAGTAATGTGTGGTCATCTTACCTTTCTCAACTCCACAACCACCTCATTTCTTTGTCTTCTCATAGTCTGAAAAGAATCAAGAGCAAAGAATATTACATTCTCAATCTAAATCAAGTAGAAAGTTCACACACTTCAAACAGTACTTATACACACAGGATTGGTTTTTCATTATAAGAGCAGATATCCAACAGGAAATTGAGATAGCTGTATATTTCTTCCTGCATTATTTCATAGTAAAACAGTCTCCTAGGCATTCACATTGAAGACAAATGGGTACAAGGAATCAGGGAATAAACAAGTGTTTTAATGAAGAATGAAAGGAGTTGCGCACAGACCGACAGCACCAAAAGCAGTGTAAACACTGTGGCAAGATAACAGAAAGCATACCAAGTTTGCCCAACATTTATAACTTTTCTTTCACAGTGAGGGTGACAGAGCCCAAGGCCAGGCTGCCCAGAGGGTGTGGAGTCTCCTCGGGAGATATTCCAGACCCATCTGGATGCTGACCTGCCCTAGGGACCCTGCTTTGGCAGGGGGTTGGACCCGATGAGCTCTGGAGGACCCTTCCAACCCCTACAGCTCTGTGATTCTTGATTCAAGGCTTCACCACACTCACAAAGAGCATGAACCAAAAACCCAGGCACAGCCAAACCTCCACTTTTAGGAAAAGGGAAAGTGCTAAGCTTGAAACCTGTGAAGTCCAACACAACTGCCTATCTGCACACCTAGTTAAGAGCTCACATCTCTTACTGCCTCAAAGCAGCAGGGGAATCAGGCCGATTCCCCAGACAGACACTTGCTGTCCTTGGTTACACTATCAGGCCAGCTCAGGGAGCGCAGCCCATTAGTAACAGGGAACTGTCACCCTACAGCTATGCTGAAAAACAGAGGCTGAAGTTCAGCCTGTGCAGGTGAGCCTTCACCTAACCAAAGTACAACTGCCAAAGCAAAAAGAATTGATTTATTCCAAAGAATTACATTATTGCATTCTGGACAAAGCTGTGCCCTTTTCTGAACAATGCCTACCCTTCCAGCATGAAGGGTGGGAATTTCAACGGGAGCTCTCACTCACCCAAACCCTCCACAATGCTACTTGTTTCTCCTCCCAGATACCCAAGTCAATTTATAGATTTCACACATTTCTGATACACAAGTTCCTATTACACTATGAAACAGTACTAGCTTTGTGCCTTCTGGTAGAGTTTTATAAACAAGTTAAAATTAAGAGACCAAGTCAGTAAAGCTGAGTTACAAAAAAAAATTATTTATAAATTAGAAACACATAAACCCCTTAGACCTCTGAGAGCAATTTTTTGGGGTCGTTTTCTCTAGAGCTCCCATGCGAGTGCTCAGAAAAAAGCAATTGTTAATATGTGTAAATTGGTTTACTACTGCTTGTGTTAGTACAGTGCAAATTGAAAACAGGGGAAAAAAATCAGCCTACAGATTTTATTCTATACTTTGAACTTCACAGTGAATGCAAATAGCAAAGTTAAAAACAATTACATTTTTATTGTGACTTAACTATTCACAAGCCTAGAAAAAGCTGGAAATTCCAGATTATCAGGGACCACATTAATACAGAATACAGGGAAAAGGAATGGCTAAGAGCTTCTCAACAGCAATAAGCAGCAGCTCTGAAGATAAGGATTAAAAGCTTGAATTCCAGGAGCATAATTATTTTTATCAAAAGGAATGTGCAATTTCATCAGAATCAAATTTCCAGCTCTGAGCAAGGCAGTTTACCTTCTCAGAGGAAGAAGTTAAGGAAAAAAAAAAGAAGAGGGCAGTAAAGGATGATGCCAGGATGGGTCCCCAACTGCTTTGGAGGCAGGACTTCTCATCACTTGAGGACCAAAATGCAGTTCATCATGAAAACAACAGGCAGAGGATGGCAAAAACCCAACACACCCACAGCAGGATAGCTTCCCACTATAAAAAGGCAATGTATACAAGTGCACCTAATGCAGCTGCAGCACCTGGCATGACTAGATAAGAGCCGTAACAAGCAAATACGAACTGTCCCACACTAAAAAGCACCAAAACAAGTTTCCAGGAAATACATGAATCTTTGAAGAATGTAAATTCAGTAAGTCAAAGTCAGAATTAATAGCTGAGTCTAAAACAGCTTAGATTCATGGGCTTTTTTCAGTTTTAAAACTACAGAAAGCAGTGTCTGCTACACCAGGTCAAGATTTAACACTAAACACTGCTAGTGTGTGGACACACTTTATTCCACTACTGTGGACTTACTCTCCATTAGCTACAGAAACTTTTCAAGTACGTCTTAGAATTCTTCAAATTACAGTGAGTATCTCAAAGGTGTAATCTCTAAAGAGAAGAAAAAATATACTTAACTAATAAAAAAATCTTAATTAACACTTTTCTGGCCCAATAGGTATTCTCTGCATTAATATCACACCTCAATTAATGAAATTTTCATGTTGTGTAGTAGCTCCAACTCAAGTGTCTATACCAACACAAAGTGGAGAAAAGCTGAAAGGAGAAGAGTTTCTCCAGCAGCTATCTTCCTAAACATGCATTTGCTAAATATACAACTGCTAATTCCTGCCATCATCCCCTGGCAGTTCATGCTTCAGCTGTCCAAAGCACGCATCATTTCAACGCTGGGGAGTCAAGTCCCACCTTGCAGGATGCTGACAACTACTGGTCAGCATCTTGTAACTGGAGCCCGGGAAAGCGTAGCCTAGGATGCATCAAGACAGACATCCCACCTGAACGATGGCCAGTCTGAAGAACAGAGCTGAAGGGAAGGAGTGCTCAATAGTAATTCATCAGTGCCCAAAGTGCTGCTGCCTTCCCAGAGAAGCTGATACACTTCTGAATACCACCTGCCATTTAGGGGCTTCAGAAAGATGCCAGTCTTACGCCTCATGTCTACTACAGGCTCTTGCTCTTGGCCCATAAAGTAGCATTCAGTGCAGTCTCTTCAAAGTCTACTACCTTGGCATATCTAAGGAGGAAATGAAGTGAGGAAAATACCTGATAATGATTGCAGAACTGTACCAAGACTATTAACACCTTCCCAATTCACAACTGCTACTGCATCCTAACAAAACAAACAGACCTACGTAAGGATTCATCCTGCCAGATTCCAGTTATGACATCACTGGTCACAGAAAAGCTGTTGCTAACCAAGAGCAAGACCCAACGTACATTTTCAAGGCACAGTCAATCGAATTCCTGAAACACCAGCTATAAAGAGACATTAGATGTAAAAGCTATTAAGTAAGAGTTACAATTTCTCATGATCCCAAAGGAAATTCACTCCCACTCAGGTAGTAACATACTTCAGGCTAGGTGTGCACACACATGTGCACGTGAGAAATACAGGGAGAGATGAGTGGGACCAACACAAACACTCCCAAGAAAAAAAAGACTCAGACATCTAATTTAAAAGTTTCTTGACTTGAAACATCAGTTGATCAGACTCAAAAACCATCCTGAAACTCTACCAACACTCTGGAAAAAGAATGTTCTTCCTGCAGACAAAAGCTGACAGATCCTTGGTTTTAATTCCTGCCTGCTTCTGCATACTCTGGACTCACAAAAGCTTCCCCATGAAAGCACAAGCAACCAATGAAGTCCCTCTTAAGAACAATTTACCAAAACAGGAGTTGGTTCACAAACTCATTATTACTGGTAAACCTGTCACTGCTCTTCCTCCTAGGAAGAGAAAGCACACAACAAATAAGAACTGACATTAGCTCTGTCAAGGAGTTTCACAGCATCATCACCCCAGCCTAGAAATGGAACGGATACTTTGAAGAAACTAAAATGACAAACAGACTCAAGATCAACTTGTCTTGTCTTCTGGAAAACAGCTCAAAGGGCAGAACCCTCAGCATAATAGTTCCTTGGCAGATGGCATGATAATGCTAGAGTATCCTTCTGTTCTGTACAAGATTTGACTTGATTATTAGATTACCCTGAATCAGTTCTCAGCTTGCACTAACACAACTGTGAGTAGGAAACTAATCAAGTTTTCTAGAAACAGAATTCATAGTGGTCCTTGGAAAGCATTACAGTTTAAAAACACCTATCACTTCAATGTGAATTCAAGTGGCACACTCAGTCATTGCATCCAATTCTTTATTGGGAAGAATCACTACAACAAACTGTAGCAACAATTTTTCACTGTAGCTATGAACAAGTGATCAAATCTATTTTTATCAAGCCTATGACTGCTACCCCTCCATTCTTCCTTTTTCTCCAATTACATTTACCTAAATGTTATCATAAGGCCTGTTTTCTGGCCATTAGTCTTTACTGAGCCCTTCAGCTCATCATTAAAATCTTGCTTTGCTGATGCCTGCAGGATCCTGAGACATTCCAGCATTTTTCACAACGCTGCCAGATACAGAAGAAACACACTCTACCTTTTTAAGATTATTGTACACTAGCATGTATCCATATTTCATGCTTAGCCAATGTACACCAATCCCTCTTCCACTCCCTGAACCGCTGCTGCTCACTCAGACCCCACCACACACAGCCTACCTTCACCCTTTGTGCAGGGTGGAATTCTTTATTACAAAGTATTTCACTCAAGTAGCTCTGTTTATGCACCTACAAGGGGAAGGTCTGACAGCATACAAATAACACAAGAGCTTTACCTACCCCACACTCCAGTGAGGGGTTCCCAAAAGCCTGTTGTAGAACAGCAGAGGTAACAGTTACTTTAAGCAGAGCTGCTCGAGCCATCTTTCTCTCTTAGAAAGTTGCTACTCTATGCTAGCCCTTGTCTGGTCTGTGGCTCAAAATACAAACAACAAAAAAGGGGAGTGGACTATTTACCTCCCAAACCTTGCGTGAGCTGCACAGCAATTGGATTTTTTTATTATTATTATGGTTTTTAAACTCTACTGACTACAGCCATGTGCATAAACTGCTTACTCACCACACTGGCTACTCAGAAAGCATGCAGTCTGCAGACCACAGTGGGAGAAGAGCAGTCTATAACCCAGAACATACAGTACAGTGACCACAGCAATGACTAAGAAACTCTGCCTTATCCTTCACAGCTCTGTCTTATCCTTCACAGCTATAAAAGGCACTGAACTACAAATCCCAGGAAAGAACCCCTCAGAGATAGATGCAAATTCATATCTGGGTTTGGTAAAAATCCATACTCTGCACAGCCAAGTTTGATGAAGTGATTTAGGCCCTGCTCTAGCCATCACTTCCCTCCTATACTTATTTGGAGACTGGAGGACTGAAGTTTACTCTCAACATCAGTGCTAAAAGTGCTATGGGATTTTAAAGCCATCACAATCTCTAGAAGATACCACCAAGAAACATCTCAGCAACTATTCATCCTTCAGAGTTCTAACAGGTCTCTCAGTTACAAATAAATAAATAAAAATCAGCACAACACTGTCACTCTAGTTTTTCCTACAGAAGGTGCACGTGCCAAATAAAATGCTTTATACAAACAAATAGCTCAGTATGATTTTAAATGACAAAATGGATGAGCTTCACAGCAGAACTACAAGCCAGCTTAAAGGAACCTATTTTTGACTAACTCAGCGAGTGAAATTCCTGCTCTCCTTCGGTTCCTCTGTATTTGAATCCCAAGCAAACTATTTTGTGTGGGATGCAGAAAAGGTCAAAAAGCTTCTACCTACCTCACAACACTCCCCTGAAGCCTCCTTGGTGTTCTCAAATATATTATTGTTAGTGCTACAAGCCCAGCAAATGCTGCTGGCAACTCTTCAAATTTTGACATTGCTGATCTTAAAACATCCAGGTTCATTTTGAAGTACCCTGCATTGCATTTCATCATCATTTCACATCATGTGCCTCTCAATTACAGAGCAGAAATACCTATTTGACACTTCTCCTGTGCTGGCACTATTAAAGCAATTGTTAATCTCTCTCCTAACCATACAAGCAAGCCAGGGAAGAAAAGGCCAGCAGAACCTCATCATTTTCTTCTAGTATTTTCAGAGAATAATATGCATGAAATACTTTTTCATTTCAAAAACACCCCTCAATATCAGTCAAATTTGAATGCTGCAGCAGGCAACAATCGCCAGCAGAAAATGAAATGTTGAATCACCTGGTAAAACAAAACAGAAAAAACCCACCTCAAGCCCCAAATCTTCTTTCCAACCTTCCCAGAAGCAAGGTTATACTCGAGACCCCTAACACCCAGTACTGAACAGCAACTACTCAAAACCAAACTCGCCATAAAACTACATCTATTGCAGACACGATGAACAATTTGCACTTACCCTGATCTTTCTATAGTAAGGAATGAAAATCTAAATCCAAGAGGTAAGGTACTACCATTAAAAATAAATTGAAAATAAATTTCTCTTGGAAAGAAAAGGGGGTACCACTACTGCCATATCCTCAATAAAGAGAAAGAACAGCTCATCCTTTCTTATTTTAGGACAGGAAAAAAGCCCAAGTAAAACCTGTTCTTCCTTGAATATACAAGATGAAAAAAGTTACCTTAATGAGCTTATCCCAGCAGATAAGCATTTGCATAACTTTGTATAAGAGTCCAGATAACCACGTTTAAAAAGTGAGTGTAACCAACTCTGCAGATCTGTAAGGCCAACTCCTTTTTCNAGTTTTAGCAACTCTAAAATCCTGGAAGATCTTAACAGCATGCTGCACATACTAGACCACAAATCTCAAACACTACATAGAGATACCTTCTTAGAATTAACTACAAATTATTGCTCTCACAGCACAAACTTCTGATATTAAAAAGTTTATTCCACTCATTATTTCTTTGAGCAGAACTACAAGAAAAAAGAACAAGGAAGTGTTTTATGTTTCTGGTCAGAGTGAAGCCCTCTACTCCCACTGTAGCCACCAATCTGTCATCTTAAAACACATGGCAGCAATTGTTTACAGCAGAACATGTCCATGCATGCATGTTTACCCAATACTTAAGCATATGAAGGAATTTGGCTAAACATCTTATGTAAAACAGGTGTGTGTTTGGGGTTTTCTTTTTCTGCCTCCTTCCAGACCAGAATTTGTATTTTTAGAAGAAAAGCCAGTTTTAATTCATGATGTATCCAAAAAGCTAAATATAGGCTTAGCACCTTAAGAGACAACACTGTAGGAAATTCCATGTCTTTTGTAAGTCATACATTAACCTTCTGTGAAGATGCAAGACCTGGAAGTTAAATACAATGTAACAGCAACTGGTAGCAATAAAAACATCAGCAGACTCATTTGAGCAACATGGAATCATACAGACACCATTTTTAAAAAGTTGGTAGCCTCTATTAATTTGGGATTCACCAAACCTAGAGTGACTTCGTATCTGTCTGTTTATAGTGAATGGAGGTAGAACATGGCTGAAAAAGAAAATATAGATTTGAATGAAAAAAAAACCCAGTGGCTAAACACACAATTTCTGCAGAGATAAAGAGGGGGAGGAGTGAAGGAGGAGGGAAAGAGATAAAGATCAAACGTTGGCTTCCTATATGAAGTAAATAGACATCTTTCTGCTAAAAGGGCACAGGAACACAGGTGTTCCGAACTGGATAATCAATAGCGACTGCTGTTACCATAGGATACTTGTCATACAGTGGACATTACCAACACCTCTCACACTAATGAACAGTGGGACATGTAGGCAGCTAATAAGCAAGAAAGACAGCTACAAGCCTGAGCTATTGTATGAAGAACAGCCACCCATGGTGGTTATTTTAGGTACTGAGAGTATATTCTAGGATTTGCTGGATAGATGTCAATATCTAAAATTTACACACAGCCTAGCAGCGTTTTTGTCACCCTGAAGAAGGCCGATTAAGTGCATCAGCAAGTTAAAAAAAAATACTGAAGAGGTTACTTGCTTCCTGACACACACGTGTTCTTTTTACTTGCACGTGTTCCTCTTGAGCCTCCGCTGCTTTAGCTGACTTACCTTAAAACTCAGGCTGCTGGCACCAAAGGACAGAAAATGCAGATGAATGCCACCCTGTATTTTCCCATTAGCTTTATTTTCTCACTACGATAGCACAAGCCTTACTGTGCACCTTCCTAAACATGCCTTCCTCAGACAGTTGTTTTTCAATGATAACAATTTATATAAAACCACAAAAACATCTAAGGCAAGCAGTTACTAACAAAGCTACCAACCCTACTGCTAAACAGAGCAATTGCTGCAGCACTTCCAAGATTACTGGCATCACCAAACTTTGTACGTAGCTAAATAATGAACTGTTTTAACAATATACTTGGGACAAATTAAAACTTGAGGTGTTAGGGACTTCTGAGTTACCCAAATGGGAAACTCAGCAGGTGTTTTCATGAACGACAGTAACATAAAAGCACCTCTTGCATTTGAAAGTAAAACACTGTACAACTGCCTTCATATGAAAGATTGCAGTATGTAGCTAATCACAGGGATGCATAATGAGACTGGTGAAAAACAGAAATGAGAATGTCAAAAGCCTATTTCTTGATCAGAACCCCAGACCAACATAGATACACAGGTTCTCCCAGTCAGCACCCCTGGCCAAGTGCTTATAGGTGGGAATTGATACCCGATTTCAAGATTTGAGAATTTACTACGGAAACCCTGAGACAATTCTCTCTTCTGCTGTGGTGAGGAAGCACCTTCACATCTCAAATGCTGTACGTAGCGATCCAGCCACCAAAAAAGTTTAGAGGCTCGATCCTACACTCCACAACTGTTTCTCCACTCAACTAACTGAACAGTAAAATAGTAACATTCAACCTGGTTTGGGTTATTTTTTTAAAGTGGAATCGTTTTTCTTTAATAATAATCATTACTACAAAGCGTAGGCAATAATTAATTCATATATTCACTCGAGTATCTTACAGAGACACGCAGCAAAGCACCCAACCGGGCCCTAATCCCTGACTCAGGCTTCCAGGGGCTACTCAGCGCCAAGAGGCATTATTAAGCGCCAGCAAGAAATTAAGGTAGAGCCCTCGGAAAACACGACTGCTGTCACAGGCAGCGAAACACCGAGGGAACACGGGGAGCGCCTGCACTCGAGCCACGCCAAATCAGCGCCCCAAACGCGAGGCCGGTCCGGCCCGCCCAGCGGGGTGGGGG
>VZTU01007169.1:43408-58365 GCA_013400835.1 Zapornia atra
GCCGGTAGCGAGGAACGGCGCGAGCGGGGGAGGGGAGGGGAAAGAGGGGCAGCCTCGCTCTGGGCCGGCCGACCGCACCCGCCGATTGGCCGCGGAGCCCCAGCACGACGGCCAATAGGAGAGGGGAAGTAGAGGGAGGGAGCTGCGCGGGGACGTGACGCGCGCAGTGACGGAGCGGGGGGAGGGGGAGCGGAGCGGGCCCTTCGAGGCGGTTCGGCCGGTCCCCTCAGCCGCCGCCGCCGCCATCTTGGGTGGTGGTTCGTTCCGGGCCGGGAGGAGGAGCGGCGGGGGGCCGTGCCCTCCCCGCTCTCCGCCGCGCGTATGATCGCCGCTTTCTCAGAGGAAAGTCAACAACAGCTTCTACTTCGCCCAGTTCGACTTTGCATTTGCTCCCCTCAGGCGACCGGAGACATCGCCTCAGCCCGCCACACTTCAGTGCCAGTTTAAAATAAATGACGCGTTGGTGGTTTGGTTTTATTTTATTTGGTTTTGGTTTTTTTTTTCATTGTTTAACTTGTGGCCGCAAGACGGTAGGGAAGGGGGTACCCGGACTGGCCCGGGGCTCTGCGGGAAGGAACCCCGGAGCCGCCTGAGGGGAGAAGAGAGCATCAGCGGTCCGGACGGCCCCGGTGCGCGGCGGTGAAGTTTCAGATAATTACTTAGTAAAGACTGAGCAGAAGGAAGAACTGCCTCAACTGTCACGTTTGGCACGGTCCGCCTTTTTAACCAAAACACTTTCCTTCCCTAGACTTTGGCCCCAAGCACAACTGATGTTGGAAAGAGAAGGAGGTAGGGCACAGGATGTGGCAGCAGGTGTTTTGGCAGCCTCTTTGGGGACATGGGTAAGCTCTCCTCAAGACTTAACATCATCTGTACGCAGATGTGCCTGCAGTATTGGGTAGTGCTCTCATTTATGCTGCTCAGCAGCTGTAGACCAAGTTCACAAGGCTTAGTGGGAATATTTCTGATAGGGACGATCAGCGCAGGAATCAGTTATTTTTCAGTAAAATCAAATTCTGTGAATGTTTATAGTTTCTTAGCATGATGAAAAGAGGGCAAAATTTGGCTTATTAGGGTCCAAAATAAGTTGCTGTCATCTTTTGGACTAATCTGTCAGATTTTTTTACAGGCCAACATCCTACCAGCGTCATGATGACGGGTTTAGTGGTGGTGGATTTTGGCCAGCAATAACTGCTGTAACTCACTGTCGGGTGATAGAGGTGGACACTGTTTCCAAACTAATTACCAACTTTCACCAGATAGGTGTCTCCCATGTTAGTATAGTCATCCATGTTACATATATTTGTACTCTCCCTTCCAGGACTCAAAGCTTCCTCCCAGGGTGCTTTATGACAAACAATGTTACCTAGGTGTTAAACAAACTGGTGAGCTGCAAAAAGTTACTCCTGAATTTGCACTGAAGGTGACAGCAAAGGGAAAGATGCCACATTTCAACATAGCCTGAGACATTTTGTTTACACCAAACACTTTATTCAGCTAAATCCTAACTATAAAAATATTATGGGGAACTCTGATATCTGATGTTTGATTAACTATTAATTGTTGCCTCTTGACAGTGACTCTTCAGAAACCCAGAAGGCATGTCCCACTTCTATAGCTTTTCTGTCTAGCAGGTGATTAGACCACAGAAAGTTTCTGGACAGGTAGATCAACGATTACCAGAAGAAAACAAGTGGGTTATTTACAAAATACTCAGTGTTTTTTTAATTCTCAAAGCTCGCTTGGTAAATGCCTGTGACATTTGAAACTTTAACATGTGAGGAAAATAGGCTCAGAGTGGTGCTTGTTGCTGTCTTCCCGAATATTAAGGGGGGGGGGAAGTGCTATTCAAACTATTTAAGCTAACCAGGTTCATTTTTATTGAAAGGTAAAGAGTGTTGAAACAAACAGATAATGCTTGCAGAGCAGAGGGTATGGTATTTTTTCCTACTTCTTGATCCAGAAAATAGTACTGGAAGCGTTCACTGCAGCATATACTGCCCTGATCCTGTGAGTAGTTTGTACTTGCTCTTCATGATATGAAGGTTAAGTCAGGGCTTGTTTGGATTCTTCTCTGTTAAGTCCCTTGTGTTGATCTAGCTCTCGTTTCATCAGCGGCCTTATGAGTTTCCATGATAGTTGTTGAGAAAAATCAAAAGTCATGATGGGAGATGCATTCTCTCAAGTGTGCAAACTAAATCCCTCAGAGGTTTATGAATATCAGAGAAGAGAACTTGATTTAGTACTTTGTAAAAGCATTATGATCTTTCAGGCTGCTGTGTGTTTTATCTCTGGGAGGTTTCCCAGAGGATGAGGCTCCACTCTAGACAGGAGTTCTTATCACGACTGAGAGCAACAGAAGTCCGACTCACCAAAGTCCGAGTCACCATAGCCACGCCTGTGCCATCACTGTCCTAATGAAGTCACAGCAATATGGGTAGGGTAAATTAGTCAGGGTTAATTAGTCCTGATGGTATTCCCTATAGGCATAGCAACTTGTCTACCAATATGTAAATCATTTTGTTCAAAGCTGGTGTACGTACAGCAAGCCCTGCATAGTCTGGATGTACGAAAAAGACATTAGCTTGTTGTGGCTATTCACATTTGAAACACTGCTGCAGTTTGTCCATTTGACAATGTTTTAGAAGACTACAGAGAGAAAAATTAAAAAAAAACGTCTTTTCAGCTAGTGCTCCTGTTCATCTTGATTGGTTTCTCAGCACAGCTGTCTTAAGAAAACAGGGTATCATAAAAGTCCAACCATGCCAATATCACACCTCACTTTTTCAAAATTAATGTGTTTCAAATTGATGCCGTCATTTCAGAAGGAAATCTTTGGTAAAGAAAAGGTTTTAAATATCTAAAAAGTAGATATACAAGAAATCCTATCAGCGTGTTCAATTTTAAACCAGTTGAGTAGAATTGACAGGTAGTTTCTCATTGCTTTTAGCTTCTACACTTACTGTTTTAAGGAAACGATCGGCAGGTAAAATGTTTTGTGTCACCACATTGGAAATCTCATATTTGCTAAAGGTTTTGTTATGCTGAATTTCTTTTGTAAAGCTGTATTTCCAGCTCAGTGGTTTGAATTAACTGAAGTGAAACTCCCTACTTTTGATTTAATTTTCAGGCATATTTTAAAGCTGCTTCCTTTTGTGTTAAAGATTGTGTTGTATGTTTCACAGGGACATGCAAAATCCTTCTTTTTTTTTTTTTATTCTTTGTCATCTTTGAAATTGCCTTAGCTGAACATACCTATTGTAATCATGTAGTTGATACGACAGAAATACTATTACACTGGCAACCATGCTCTAATACTTTTTGCTGAGCCGTAGCTTTTTACATAATAAGGGTGAGAAATCCAGAAAGAGATACCTAAAAACAACAAAGGTTTAACCTATAACTATTACAAGAGATGTGAAAATTCAGGATGCAGCACTATGAATCTGTTGTCCTGACTGTCTCATCCAGTCAGACATTTAATGTTCAGCTCCTTCTGAGGAAATTATCCAGCATTCGGAGGAAATACAAGAATTTTATCTAAAAATAGAAATAAATGTATTGAAAAGTTACTATTACATACTGGCATAAGTCATTGGTCTTAGAATTGAAAGGCATTTTACAGATCTATCAATAATTCTCTGGTTAGTCATACTGTCGCTTACTTTGAGGAATAATTTTAGCATCCCCAGGAAACATTTTTGCAGAATGGATTTTAAAACTTTGTTGTCCCAAAAAGATTTCTGCATGAATCAGTCTCTCAAAGCACAACTGAGGCTTCGTCTCAGCAGCACATGGTTATTAATAACAAAATTACTAATACATCGATACTAGCATGTTATATTCCTGACCATGTCATGACAGCACAACTAGTCAGGTTATGAAGGGAAAAAAAAAAACCTGGTGTCTAAGACCCAACCCAGAAGTTTATGAAAGGAAAGAAAAACTATCATGCTCCATCGCTGCTTTTTTCATAGCTACCTTTTACATGTCTTTGCTAAACGTGTATGTGCTCATTCCACCTCTACCACCTCCCACTGTAGGCACACTTAGCACTGACTGATTTCATAGCGTGGGGTTTGGGGAAGATGGAATCAGAAAGCCCTGCACATTCTCTAGCGACCAGAACTGACTCAACGTCCTAACTAGTAACAATGACCTTTTAGTGAAGTCATCTCTCTGTTGACCTTCCCTCTGTGTTCTCGGAAAAAGACTGACAGATACAAGGGACTGAGCGATAATCATGTCATTTTATGAGTAACCGTGTGAAAATATCTGAGAATCACTGAGGTAGTGTTCCTCAGAGAATCTTCCTTCAAACCCAGACCTGCTTTAAATTCCCATTGCTGCACTGTCAGATCTAATGTACCACTGTGGCACATAGAGTTTTCTTACCTTCGTATGAAATACAGGAACAGGCTTCACTCATTTTAAATTATGGATGTTTGGAGGAAGACTATCCTTCAGTGGTCTTTGATCTGCATCGTCTGAAGAATAATTTGTAGTGTGACTTCAGTGAAGACATAATCAGAGATTAATCAAGTGCATTTTGTGTAACTGTAGTCTAATTAATCTGTTTAGCTCTCCGAGGAACAATTACCATGTTATTTTTGTATTGGTTTGATTTTACCTCTGATCTGCAGTGCAAATCTCCCGACACTCAGAAGACCAATTTGAAGAATAGACCAGTTCCCTTCTGAATTCTTCATCTTGTGGCACTAGGTTGTCTTTACACCCACCAACCAAACGGATATTTTGATTCTAAATTAGTTTCTCCTGGAAGGATACATTTTGTCTAAATGAAGGTGCCTACAACATAATAAATAATGCATATAATGCAAATTCTCTTGGTATGATAATGTTCAGACCTCACATGGTATTACACTAGAAGGCTCTGTATCTTTTTGTATTTTTTGCGTATTTTTCAGATTGGAAAATAATGATGCAAATATAAAGATGTGAGCTAGGTTCTGCTCGCCTTCTGATCCTTCAAGCACTAACAGGAAATACACTGAGAGCTGCCTAACCTCTCATTAAGGTGTGCTTCTAAATTATTTGCTTCTGGCACCTGAACGTAAAGTTAGAGTAGCTTGAGGTGGTTATAATTTGTGTAGGATTTGAGCTGTCTGGCAATGCATAGGTACTAGGAAGGACCTAACATTTGGCATGGAGGAATTTTTCTCCACAATATGAATTCCCAGTTGATGTAAGGCACCACTTTTGTCCCAAAGTTTCTGAAACAGAGGATATGCTGCATGAGCACTGTCCTCAAGCATAGGAAAATTCTGCCTTGCCACGCAGCCATGTTGTAGAGAGGCTGTTTGTATTTCAGGGATTGTTTGGATCTCTAAAAGAAAAAAGAGAAAAAAAAAAGAGGCAGAATATGTATGTTTGAAGGGGCTTTTAGCCACTGTTATCCCACATATGTATAGATAAGAGTTGTGTTACAAATAGTTTCCATTTACAAAAAGGTATTTATTTGAATTTGTGAACTTTGCGCTTGATTACGCAATTAGAAAACACATCATTATCAAGTTGTCTTGAAAATCTCTTTCAAGGAATTAGGCATATTGATCTGAGTATATTTGGCTTTAAACATACATTTAGGTAAAATAAGTGACTGCAGATGGCTTTTCATAGCCAGTAAACCTATCTCCCTAGTATAAGAAACAAAATATTATGTAAAGCTGAGAAGATTTGTGTTGCACATAGGCAAATTCTCATTAATCCTGGGGTTTATCAAAATGGAATAGCTAGTATTAACAAAAAAGTAGAGCAGTGGACTGCTGGTAGGACGTTTTATGATAATCTTTAGTCTGGTATGCAAACACAGCTATTTGTTTTCATTTTACACAGAGCGCCTCCAAGCCTGGAATCCAACTGCACTTGCTGGACGTTGTAACGGCCATATCAAATAATACCTCCACTTGAACTGTGGTCAGCTCTGAGTACTGCAGCAGATGAAAAAGACACAAGGACTGTCACATGCAAATTGTAACTATACAAAATTGAGCTTCATGGAGCAGGGACTTTATTTTTAGAGGGACATTACTGCAAAACGTCACCAAAACAAGATCAAACAGGACCAAGTAAAGCCCCATTGTTTTCTTGGGCTGCAGGAAGCAACTCATGTTTTTCTGCACTGGTTTTCACTTTGCCCCAAAGTGCTCTGCTGTAGCTCCTTAGAATGAAAAGCCTTTTTCTAGAAAGAGCTAGAGGTGCTGACAGAGATTTTTCTGCTTAATGAATGGGCAGCTGGAGTCGTAAGAATCCTAGAGGCAAGTCAGCACAGAACCCTTAGCATCAGCGACACAAACACCACGCCGCGTGGCAACAGGGCACAAGCAGCAAATGCCACGCTTGCGTCACAGACTTCCCCCGCTGAAGTAACAGCAACCACAGGCTGCTTTCAGGGGAAGCAACTCAAAGGTGGACTTTTGCAAAAGGCAGCACATTTTTCAGGGTTAAATCTAGGAAAAAAAATTATATGCTCTGAATGTTATGTTTACATTTAGTTTTATGTCACTGTGTTAGAATAATTTTCCAGATGTGCTACTAAGCATCCTACTACCTCTAGGACGTTGCCTTTTAGTACACTGCTTGATTTTGCCTGAGCCTCTGTATTCTCTTCTGCTGTTTTCTTAATTTACCGTTTGAGTTGCTTGAGCCAGACTCTAATTTTTCCTCTCAGAAAATGTTCACACAAAGATGAAATTCCTTCCCAGGCAATGGCTTTGTTTGGCCGATTCTTAATTCGTTGCTCAAATATGCTTTGCCCCAGTTGTATGCCATTTTGGATGAAAAGGCTGTACACCAAGTATCTGCAATATCTCCAAGAAATCCTGCTACTGCTGCTGCCATTTCTTTTTCTGTTGCTTAGAGGCATGTGAAAACTGCACTATGATGGACCAGGCATTGTGGCATGGATGTACGTGGTCCTCTTGGAGCTAGAGAGACATATTAATACTGCTATCTTCTTTGATAAATTATTAACTCTTAAATTATATCCAGTCTTCTGCCCTGCTTCCCTCCTCAATTAAAAAAAATACTGATCTGCAATCATTTCAGCTAATTTTTCAACTTGTTTTTCAAACTGTTACCCTATCCTACTGGGTTGAAGTTGCTTTTTGACTGAAGTTGCCCAAAGTCCTTTGGATGGCAGTAGGAAAAGAAGTTTTGGACCGCAATCTCTTAATTAAACAGCTTTCCTATCTTTTGGCTACATTCACTCTCACACAGGGCTCATTCTCTTGTGCAGTGAGACACTTCTGTTGCATTCAGAAGCTGTAAAGTTCCTGAGCATGCATCCCCTTTATTCTTCTGTGTCCATTTAGGACCACTGGTTACACTGTATTCTAACTGCTCTGTACTCAGCTGGAGTCATACTTAAAAACCCACTTTATAGCAACACAGTTTCTTAGAGTAACTGTGAGAGCTACTTGAAGTGCACAGAATTAAAAGAGAAAATCAGTCTAAAATATCCCAAAATGTCCAAAATATAGTAGGGTACAATGTCTTTCCATTTATAACACTTTAATCATGTGGTACAAGACGCTAAAGTTCCTGAGGGATGTTCTTGGTCTTGGTTTCAGTGCCGGCCCATATCAGATGTTCATGAAGCCAAAGGCCTGGTGATGTCACCAGGCCAATATAGTTTTCATGCCATCACCCATTTAGCACTGTCCCTTGCCAGGCTTGCTTTCTGGGGCTTGCTTATGGTCTGAATATCACAGATGCTTTGAGGATCTCCTACAAGACCTGCCTACATTTGAGACATAATAAGCTCTTTTTTTCTACTTAAAGAGCTCTATGTATTTTTCTTTTTTTCTTTGGAAGCTACTGTGTGATTAGTTACAAGATAATGCACAATATTCTGTTTTTTCCAAAGGAGAGACTGCAAAACAGATCCCCGGATGGTGCAAATTAAGGTTAGTTCCTCTGGCTTCACGGGTCTTTGCTGATTCACATCAGCTGAACATCTGCCTCTGCAATTAGAAAATAAACTTGGGGCTCCCACATGACTGCAAACCCTAAATAGGAGATGGTCACGCTAACATTTATGATCAGAATTTCAAAGCCATCTGTGAAATAGCACTACTTATTTCATCTTTGATTTTGGGATTGCTTTTAATTTACCTTGGTGACATTTTCTACAGTTCTTCCTATGTACATTCAGTTTTTAATGCACTAGATCAGACCTCTTCCAGACACATTTACAGATCATGAAAAGACCAGAAATGTTTCTTGGTACTCAGGGAGCAGGAGCTGATGACAAAATCCATCAACTGCAAATAGCCCAAGAACAGGAATCCATCATGAATCAGCAGATTGTGGAGCTGCACTTCCCTGCCTTTGTCCTACCTGCTGTACCTATCAAACAGAAGAATTTCCTCATAAAGGCAAGAGAAGAAAATGTCATTTGAGATCAAAAGTGAGGAAACGGTGAGTGAAACGAGCAGTTTCAGCATTCCCTGAAAGAGTCTGAGATGTGTTGTTTCTATTCTAAAAAATATTCCTTAAGAAGCCCGTAGAAGAAATTAATCCTCTGGTAGCACCACTGATGGATGACAAGACAATGACAGGAAACTTTTCTGTGTCAGTGGCTTGTTTTGGGTGAGTTCCATAATGTTTCTTAGGAGGAAAGGAAAACTTAGTATCTTCTGTCAGGCCTGGGAACGACTGTCTGCAGAAGGGGAAGTTGCTTCCTCAGGTTTTCAAATGGGAGGGTGATCCTCAGAGCTGTGTTTTAAAAATCAATATATACAATATGCTAAGATAATTAAGTGCTTGTATGAAGTGTTAGGTAATATGTGTTTCCCATTGTACATAGCAACACTAATCGGATCACAAAGCTGGAGACATTTATGGGAGCATCTAAAATTTAAGCTATTTTATTTCTGGCTGTTAACACTGCTAGTGAGCAGAATTTAGCATATAAAATGGCATAAATCCAAGATGCATCTTTTATGCAACAAAAATGTAAATGTCCAGATGCAGATTGCCATTGTCAATGCTGTGTTTCAGGCTAATTTTGCAAGGAAACTGAAATACATAACTGAATAAGGAATTTCGAGGGTAGAGATTTGAAAATACCCTAAGTGTGCATATCTCTTTGTTACATTGTAATGAGGAAAACGAGTACTTCTGAGCAGCAGCACTAACGAGGCCCGTGCTCATACAGATTTCTGACTGAGCTCTCCTTGCTTTACTGACTGCTGGTAATAGGCAATATTTCCATTCTGTTCTATTTTGGGGTGTGGGGGGAATGATTTTCCTGAAATACACAGCGTTTTAGTAGCTTCAGGAACTCAATGCCTCTGTCAGATCACCTAGATCAGCCCTTTCTTTTAATGCTAATTACTTCTTTTTATATTAAAATCTCCTTTTAGTTATGAACCTGTATTCAAGGCTCTTATAAACCTCTACCAACTTAATCTGGAAAATAAAGAAAAGAAAAAGCAAGGTTAATGGCAATTTTGGTTTAGGAACATATAATGTAATAAACCACACACTACAGAATAACTTTTGTCCTTTCTCCATCATGATACTCTGAGCCTGTGAGACAGATGGGCTGGGATTTCATAGTGTTCCTGCTTGGGAAGCGTGCTGCTGGCATGGAGCAGGGAGCGGGATGGGGGTGAAACTGTCGAGGAGTTAAGTCAGACTGGGAGCAGGGCAATCTGGCTGTCCTGCATGCTGTAACCACCAACAGAGTAATTTTGGCAGTAAGATACTTTTGAGTAGACTATGAGTAACACTTGTCCCCAACCTAGGAAATGGAAAGCTGATGTAAAGGTGGCTTGCACTTCCATCTGTTGCACAGAAGATGCAGAGACAGAGTAACCTGCCTACAGATTTGCTTTTGAGCCAGAGTCGATAGTGCACGTTTCACTCTAACAGTAAAAAATTGCTTTTTGGTAAAAATAAAAAGCCAAAGGACAGAAAGAAGGAGAAGGGAAAGGGGAAACTCCCAGTGTGCAGCCAGGAGGAGAAGTAAGTGGGTCTCCAACAAGCTGCCTCCCCTGTGCTCCTCTCCAGGGCAGCGTGTGTTCCCCATAGTACTTTTCCCCTAGTAACAAGCAAGTTTTCATTTGGATCCACTCAACCCACAATTGATTGTCCCTGCTTATGATGCTCTTAGTACTGACTCGAGCCCTCTTTCATCAGCAGCACATGCTGCATGCAAACAGGTTGTTAAGCTTTGGGCATCTGTATTGCTGGGTTGTGCTTACTGAATGTTGAAATGACTTGTCTGCTTGGGTTTTTTCCCCTAGCATAAACCAAAGGCTATGGTCAGAGATAGAAAAAGGAGGAAAAGAGAGTGTGATTCCGATGTTGGTGGCACTTACTTCCCTTGAGAACCCTCCCAACAGCCATTTGGAGCTTGTGGGTGCACGACCAGAGATTGTCTTGCTGGGGAGGTAAGTTTGGCCACTCTCAGAGGGGGCAGCAGGTCAGGATGAGTGCCATTATGGAGTAAATCTTGAAATTACTAACATGAAATAGTACCACAGACCACTGACTTAACAGTTGAATATTATACCGAGGTTTTTTTCCAGAGTACTGTTTAATTCCATTATCTTCAAAAGAGAAAAGTAAATGTCAGGCTTGTTCTTTTGTTAACCGTGGCTCGTTACTCATCTTAAGCTATCCATGATATGAAAATCACTATTCCTTCTATAAAGCAGATTGCAGGAGGGATTCCTATGATATATAAACACAGTTTTTAATCCTCTCAGCATTTACATGCTGTAAATAAATCAGAACCCAGTGAAGGAAGTATGAAAAACACAAGACACTTTGTTGTATATTTTAATTGCATTGCTAACATATTTATTGGGGCTTTAATGACAGTTAGTGAGGCTGGTAGTACCAAGACCACCAAAGCGGAAGAAAAAGCACACAGAGGGAGGTTTTGTGGTACTGATGTCAATAATTACATACAGAGGGAGGGTATCACTGGGTGCTGGTGGTCCAACCCTTCTCTCTGGTGGTACAGTCAACCCAGTGGGTTGGAAATGGGGTAAAAGGATGAGATGGTCCAAGTGCTGTGGCACCTTTTTCACAGCGAGGAACCCCATCAGTGTGTTTATTAGCTAAGCCAAATTAGGAGAGGAGCTACAGTACTCATTTAACTATTGGTCACCTAGAACATTTTTGTCTTTTTTCAAAAATCAAAGACTGAATGTACAAATGAACAGAATAATAGGTTTCACCAGAGAAATGTGGCAAATACTTTTTCAAAATAATTTAGAGAAGCCCTCTGATATTTTAAAAAATATTTTTAATTCCATAGGAATTCAAGTTGAATTAGAATATTTGCTTTTTAAGTGACTCACACCAGCTTTTTTTTTTTATATTATTTTTTACAGTATTAAAGTAAATGTTTCTTTTTTTTTTACATACTGCTTTGAAGAAACAGCAGCTTGGACATCACTCATTGTTTAGAAATTTCTGTTCTTCTGAAACCTTCATCTTAATGTGGAATTAAACCAAATGCGGATTTTTTCGAAATACAGAAATTTTAATTTAACAAATTGTTACTATCAGGTTTGTAAATACAATCGAAAATAAGTCCCATCGATTTTCAACCAGCTAGCTTCGTTTTTATTACCTGCAGTATGTCCGATACGCCACAAGATGTCTCAGTGGAGAAACGCTAAACTTAGTACAAGTGTTTTTATAGTGTTACCCAACTGAGGTAAAGGTTTGCTAGTATTTGGCTTGGGTTTTTCCTTAATACGTGACAGGGGCTTTTTAGTAGCACGTGAGAAAGAAAAGTGTATACAAATTTATCCGTTAGCGTAGGCATTACATTATAATTGTAAATTGTCAGTGAACCAAATGACTCACTTGAAAATCCTAATCTTCAAAAAGGAAAGGCTCAATGTATAGCCCTGAGTAAGCAGGTGATAGGGAAGAAATATGAATAGCTAAGAATATCTCTTCCTCTGTACATCAAATGGAATTGCTGTTTGGAACTACTTTGATTTAATTTTTATTTTTATATGGTGTTATATATTTTTAATTATTCATATTCAGGATTAAATTGTTTAGAGTTAATATAAGGAGCCAGTTATTTGCATGACATTTTCTGTAAGGTTACATTATCTTTGGGGCCTAACACTACTGAAATCTCAGAAATAATTGCCTTTAGTATGTAATGTATGTTCAGAGAGACTACACATGAACTTACATGTGTGAGCACACTAGGCATGAATGCCTACATTAAATATTTATTTTAAAATAAGCGGTTTCCTAACCCATTATCATTGCAAGAGGGAAATGCAAAAACCACATGGGGGGGGTGTTTGCTTTGTATTGCTTTGTGCATACCCTTAGTACAGTGTTTTTCCTGAGATCTTTTCTCATCTGTTATTCTTTTCTCTATTCTTTTCCACTGTCTGCCACTAACTTATCTTCTCCCTCTTCCCCTCCTGCTTTACTCCTTTTACCTTTTCTGTAGCTTACTATTTCTTACTTTGTTTTCCCTTTCAGATAGAGTAATTCAAGTTGGATTTGTATGCACTCATGTTGGTCTGTAGCACATGCAAGTAACTGCTGAGTGCACAAGCATTCATATGGTGAATAAAGGTTATTTTAGGTATATCAGACTTTCCATTGTAAATCCTCAACAAAGGAAAAAAAATCATGTGAATTTAGTCAAAAATGAGTCACAGCACTGTGTTGTGAATACATGAAATGAGGCTTGGGCATGAGACCCAACCCACCAGGAGACCTCAATTTATCATACAGTAGTTAAGCTGTTTACATGATACCTTTACATTTTGTTTTGCATCCAGGTGATTTTCAACTCAATCTGCAATGGCCCTAAACTAAAACAGGACTTTTCAGAATTAAGAATCAGTTAAGGAAAGGCTGAGAGACAAACATTCTTTAGTGATTAATCTGCCTGCGTTAGATAAAGTAACCGAAAACTGTTGATTAAGGCACAGTTATCCTTTAACAGCCAAGCACCACTGTAAAGGAGATTAGCCTGTTTGGATCGATAAAGTTGTACCTGTAGTCCCCAACTAGATTTGCTAAAAAGAAAGAACACACATGACTCAGATTTTGGAGCTAAATGGTTTATTTAAACACAATATTACTTACTTTAGCAGATAGTCCAGGAGATTCTAGGGCTGCTTATAGCAGTAGTGTAAGGCCTAGAAACTCTGCTCATCTGTCAGGCAGTATTTGAAGCAGAGAACAAAAAGGTGATCTTTGTACCAAAGGAAGCACATTCTAAGGCTGGAAGGGAACAGATGTGAACAAATACGGGGAGAACAAGGAAATAATAAAAGAATAGTCAGCAGAAGATGGGCTGGGGCTGCCTCATAAAATCTTTACAGCTATTGTCAGGATTTTTGCATACATCATGGGGAAGGAGCGCTTCAAGGAAGGATCTGAAAGAAAACAAAATCTTTTGCAAATGTGTTTGGATAATTCCAGGTATGAGGAGAAGCATGAAAGCACACACAAAGCCACTCTGAAAATCTAGTAAAAAGACCAGCAAACTGACATCACCATTGTGATAACCAGTGAAGGACAAGGAAAGTGAGCAAGCTCAGCTGTGCAGAGAGTAAATGTGTAGCTGGGGAGGAGCCTTAGAGGTGCGAGGGTGAGGGGAGGTGTCTCTTGACGGCAGCCCAATTTAGTGCTGGATGTGGTACAGTTACAGTGCAGACACTGAGTGGGAGTGGTACAAGAACATTTAACACAGCTAAAGAAGGGTGTTGTAGGAAAAAGCTAATGTGCAATTTGTTCAAATTGCATGCCTTCAAAATAAGGTGTGTTTGGGCTTGTGGCTGTTTTATGAATTTACATTTTCAAATTGTACCTGCAGTGTACAATGGTGTGTGCTTTGGAAGCCGGGCCTTAGCCCCTGAGAGATTACATCCGAAATTAGACAGGCTTGTATCATCTAGCCTGTGTGATCTGATGAGATGCATGTCCAGAATCCTTATGCTTGTGCTGAACAGGAATACTTGAGCTAATTATAAGTGGAAGAAGTCTAATTGTAGCAGTGCAGAACTCAGCACAGGTCATTTACTTAGGGAAGAGAGCCTGCTTTATGCATTAAATATGCTTTGTTGTCCCATGCAGTAGGCCTAGAACGTGTTTGGTATATGACAGCCTTGCCTTTGGTTGCCTTTGGTTGTTTCAGTGAACTTGTCAGAAATGAGGAGATGGCAACAAAGGTGTTTTGAGGAACTCACCCATTACCTGATATTGAAAAAGCCTTGTCCTGTATATCTTAAACACTACATCTGGGGAAGAACTGTTCCCGAGGGCATCTAGCAACAGGATGAGGGGTGATGGTTTTAAACTAGAAAAGGGGAGATTTAGATTGGGTACTAGGAAAAAGTTCTTCAATATGAGGGTGGAAGATCACTGGCACAGGTTGCCCAGAGACATAATAGAGGCTCCATCCCTGGAAATGGCGATTAGGTCAGGCTTGATGGGACTCTGAGCAACCTGGTGTAGTGAAGATGACCCTGCTCGCTGCAGGGGGGTTGGACAAGATGACCTCTAAAGGTCCCTTCCAACCTTACACATTCTGTGATTCTCCTTGACTCTGCAGAGGATTCAATTATTGGGAGAGTTGTTTACCAAGCAAAAGAGGAGGGAGTGCTACTGTCCAAATTTGCAGTGTTTTTTTTTTTTAATGCAGCTCCACACCTTCCCTTAAAATAGCATTTCATCCTACTGGAACTATGTTCAGAGAGCTCCGTGACAGCTATTTCAAAACTTAGAACTCTCATTACAATTTTATACCACAGTAATCTTATCAATGAATGGTCAAAAGGACCGTTCCTCATACTCTGGACTTGTCAGCTTTTCAGTTATCACATCCAAATGCATGTCCCAGTGGGTAATCTCCTGGAGAAGGCAGAGGATGCAGCATGGCTTGGGTTTCACACGTCCTACCCTTTGCCTGTTTTACACCTTGATGA
>VZTU01007172.1:0-11908 GCA_013400835.1 Zapornia atra
CACACACACACACACCCCTCCTTGCATTATAATTCTCATACCTGTAAAGCTTTTTTAGCAAATATCTTTCTGCTGCTATTCACTGCACGGCAGCAAATGGCTGCAGAGCAATACAAGCTGCAGACAAGAAATTTCAAAAGGAGATATCATGCAAGAGCCCTTTAGGGAGACACTTTTCAGGGGCAGTGACAGGTCGGAATCCACAGTAACAAAAAGAAAAAGAAAAAANAAAAAAAAAAAAAAAAAAAAGAAGAAAAAAGAAGGAGAACTCAGGCAATTTCAAGAACCTCCCACTGAATCACAAAGCAGCTTGATCTGGTCCAAAACACACCCTCAGAGACCCCAGTTAACTCACTGATAGTCCGCAGTATGGGTCTGACTACGTTTTAAATCAAAACCGTATGATAATCAAACTGGGGGCACTGTGCTACAACAGAGTGATATAGAACAAGTCTCTTGCAAGAGTTGGAACATGGTAAAAACCAAATAACTATGCCCTAATCACACTATCACAGGATATTATCCTACTATTGCATTTTTCAGTAGCAGAAACCAGATAATAAGAACAGTTGAAGACAATTTAAAGAATAGATTTGTCATGTTACTCACTAGCACGATACAATTTGCTTATACATCAGTTGGTTTATATATGCATAGATAATCTATTGTCTGCATTTCTCTTGTGCTTTTAGCATAAAAATGGTTAGAGAAAAATCTAGATGTGTATTTCTCCCTAGTTCACCAGTTCCTGCTGTTTGTTTCTCACCTGAAGTCATAATCCTGTCTTTGACATCATAATCATTTGCACAGCCACCAATTGAGATGTCACAAACGGAGGATTATGGCCAGGTGGGGAATAAGCAGCAGGAGCAGATGAACTCTTAAGAAACAAAAATCTTGTTTCCATGCAAATGTCCTTCATAATAGAGAACAAAAGAACAAAGGAAGAAAAATACAATGGAGAGAAAATACTAGAAGCCGGATTGCTTCTAAATACATGATCTCCCTGAAGTTTCCTCTGAGGAGTCAGCTGCTGATTAACAACTGCATAAATCACTACAAAAATAAAACAAAACTTGACATCTGATGATTGACCCCACCACCACCACCACACACGCACACAATTTTCTACTTAACATGAAATCAGCAGAAATACGAGGCACTTTCAGAGAACTTGTAACCTTTAGAGATATTTATATACATTATGCCTGAATATTCCTGGCAGTAACTAAGCACTGCTATCCTTGTTCTATAGGCAAAGCCACTGAGGTCAAGGAATACACAGGACCGCCCTGAATCTTAGTCACAATCAGATTGCTCAAGACACAGATATTAAAAAAATTCAGAGCTGGAGCAGCAGAAATTCTGAAGGAACAAGAAGCCCGTAGCTCTGGTTACAGTCCTACAGGAGGCTGTTACAGAAGGGCTACGCTGGGTAGGCAATTCCAAAGAGTTAAGAGAATTATGAACCATTTATATATTTAAAAAAAAAAATCATTCCTAAATTAATCTGTCTGAAATTGATTTTAGCTATCAATCTGAATGCCAATATGCAGTCACTGAAAAAAAAAATTTAAAAATCAGAACTGTAATCCAGATCCAAAACAGCAGAATCTTTATCTATAAAGAGAAATCCAATCAGCTACACTGATACCACTCACACTGTAATGTTGCTGAAAAAAAAAAAAAAAAATCTACCAGAAATTCTTGTTCTGGTTCCATTTCTAGTATCTTCTTTTATTCAGCTTTGGGTAAGCAGTGCTGAATTGTAAATTGGTTAAATTGCTATGTTCTTGGCACTGCTACTACACCCATATCAGCAAAATCTGTGTTTCTGTACCAGTCTAATTAATAAATATAAGAAATTTGTTTTTGGAAAAAGTAAAAAACCCATGGAAGTTCACATCTTTGTGTTCTGCCTCATGATTGCTTGTGATGATGCTGAACGTATGCCATTAAATGTGACAGCATAGATAGCCTACAGCTCAAACAATTCCATCATCTGCCCGTATTCCACTTCCCATGCAGTCTTCTGGACGTATCCTGTCCAGATCTTGTCACAGCACAGCAGATGTGGCAGCTCATTTCCTCAGCAGTAAAGCAGAGGAGGAACCTTAGCATGAAAACTGCGCCGTCTGTCCTTTTATTTTCCCTTCTCCGATTTACAGTGCTGAAGTATCAGGACTATTTCAAGTTCATTTCAATTGTCCAAATAGCCTCCCAGTAAATAAATGCACCGTTTGACAAAGGAGGAAAAAAAAAACTTCTTGGCTTTGCCAATAATCACCTTGCATTGTGAAAGCATGCCCTGCTTTCCTCCAAATCTGAAACAAATACAAGCACAGTTGTAAACAGCATTCAGGCTTTTAAACACTCACAGGCGTGAGAGCAGACTGCTAACACATAATAGTCTGGATATCTGTACAACACAATTACACTTGAAAAAAAAACCCCACCTAGGTACTACATATGACATTTATTCATGACTTCAAGTAAATGAGCTGCTGAATACCTCAAGGCTAACCTAGGATTTTACACTTGACGGACAAACACCTAAATATCCCAACTAGATATTAGCCACACCGTAATTGCGCTCACGTTGTGTTTAGCTTCGCAATCTGCTGTTTCCATTTCAGACCTCAAAAAAAAGTTTGGCTGCCCAGAACCTTATTAATTTTCCCAGGCATACCAGTCCAGTTTAATAAAAGGTATTATGCCTACCTAGAAATCTTGTCCCAGGCTTGCTTTTTTTATCTAGCCTGTATTTTTTTAAATGAAAGCCTTATTCGCCCACGATGTGTTTCTGAGCATCTTCTTTAAACCTGTCGCCTTCAGAGTCCAGCTGGTAAAAGAATGTTTTGCTCTTGTACCTATTTATGTATTATGTATTAACAAGGCTGAAATTCTGTATTCAGAAAGCAGGTATGGATATTTATGAATAACCTAAAGAAAATTGCTTTACAGAAAATACATTTAAATTCCTCCCTCCATTTTTTATAAGGGATGACAGGCAGTCTGTTACGCTAGTAACCACTCTGAACGTGCAAAGCAGTGTTTAACTGTGTTCATGTGTCTTACTGGTGGCAGTCACCACACTCACAAAACTTCTCCTGTTCATACCAAAAAAGTGACTGACGTACAAGAACACGGCCAAGTTAAGAACAGGTAGCACACACTGTGGAACTCACAGGTTTATCTCACCTGTGAAGCTTCTCATCTAATGGGAAAACACAGATACTTTAAAAATTTTTTTTCTAAGAATTTACAAATCTGTACCAAAAGGAGAAGTTGTATCATTTTGGAAAGAACAACATGGCATTCATATCTCCACTTCGATGTGGAGGAACACAGGGCGGAATCAATTCTACACTAAATATACATCCAAAACCTGTATTTGCTTAACACCTTTGTAAGGTGAGAAGCACCCATGCTGAGAATTACCCACTGAGAATTCCAAGTCACAGCCTCTAGATAACATACTGCAGCAATGGATAATGGGTACTCTAGGAAGAGGCTGATAGGAAAACGCGTTAAAATATTTCAACACCAAAGAGAGAGTGAATGTTTAAAAATGAAGAAAAAATCTCTTAGAAACACAAGCAGACAACTACACTGTACCTTGCTCAAGGTAAAAAGAACAGAGGGTGCAAAACCCATGCTCGTGAAACCAAGGATGGAGGGCCAGTCCAACCACACCTGTACATAGACTGAAGCATCAGCATTTCATTCCTAAAGGCCACTGGTGTCTGCTGTTAAAGGGAAGAAGTCTGCCAGGTAACAGTATAACCAATGTGCCTCACAGCCAAAAATCCTTACTATTATAAAACTGATTGCTAAGCAGAGCTTTAAATAAAGTTTGGAAGTGAAATGCTCTGAAATGTTAGCCTGTGATTTCTGAAATTAGAGGTCAACTCTATTACCCCTTGATGCTTGACTTCTGAAATTCCTTAAAATATGGCACTTGCTTCCCATTTTCAGGAACGCACCTCATGCAGTCAAGCATATGGAGTCAATAAAGGTGTCTCTTCATCTGCCATCTGAAGCTTTATTTTTCTTTCTTACAAATTACAACTGGTTTTAGTAATAGCAGTCCCTGCACACATTTGAAATGCACTTCCATTTTCCACGTTGCAGAGCTATATGGCTTAGTAAATACACGCAATTTAGGTTCAAAACCATAGCTGCAGGCACTACATATCGAGAATTTTATATTACTGAAAATTAATGCCTTTTTTGCATATGCTTAAGCAATAAATTAAAAAGCTGTGTCTTATATGTATCAATTGGGATTTTCTTAGCCTTCATTTTAAAAAAGAATCATGCATACAGAGTTGCGTTTCAGTTTCTTCTCTGGGTTTTTAATAAGAGAATATGAATTTATTTCAATTCATCAAAAGCAACTCACTAGAACTCTAGATGTCTCGTATTTTGTACTGAAATTTGTATGTGTTCAACTGCAGCAGTATCAAACCTCTGAATTCAATTCTCAAACTGAAAAAAACCTGGCACCTGCATGTACTGTGCTCACACAGAGCCCAAGTAGAATAATCAAAGTAATAGTAATAATTTCTTTTAGCACAGAGAACTATAGTCCCCCTATCAGAGTTGTGTGGAAAATAAATGAGGTTGTAGTAATTGCTGGAAGGGGGGCATAGGGGCTAAATAATGCTTGGAAGCTCTTCTCTCTTGGAGAGCTCTATTCCACCTCAAAATCTCCATTCTCCCATCTACACAGAATGGAAACACATCTCTCCTGGCACTGCCTGCTCAAAGCAGCAGGAGACCAAGGAGGTATACAGGATTTTATTAGGCCACATGAAGATGGAACTGGGAACAGCTTTTCCTTCAAAGTTTACCTTTCAGGCCCTTTGACTGCTCTAGCCTTACCTCAGCTTGCAACCATAATCATCCCTCTGGTTACTTCTACCCCATCTGTGATGGGCAGCAAAACCAGCATAAAATGGACAAGTTTTGTCTAAGCTTCACCACAGAGCCTGCTTAGCAGCTAGAATTTAGCATTTACTTGCCTTGGCTTTTACCCAGCATATGTTCTGACTATGCTACATATTTACTATCTGGCTACCTATAGCGATGCACATGCACATCTATCGATTCCCTAATCTTTACACATGGATTCCTGCTGTTGTCTACAGCCATTCCATCTCTCAAGTGACATTTGTTCTAGGCATTTGGTTTATATTTCACAATTAATCCTGCCTGACCGCTGAAGGAAAGGCCTTTTTTCATTAGTCTTTCAGCATCAGTATTACTCAATGTTATTCTTCTCATTTAAAAGCTTCTGAAATGCATTAGTTTCCCTGCTGTTGCCAGACCTGACATTGCCTAGGTCCAGACCTGCCACCGATCCCTTTGAAACGGGTGCAGGTCTGTACCTGTTTATGACCTGAATGTTTGGACAAGCCAAGAATAATCTGGCTCAACAGTTTGTTCAGGAATATAAAACTGCCACGCTGGGTAGGGAGCAAGCGTTAGTCCAGATGAGTGCCCCATCTCTAGCCCGGGGCCTCTCAGCAGCCCCAGTGACTCACAATGAAGAATTAACTGCTTTTGGGGTAGAGGTGCTACCATCCAGGTGACTGCTCACAGTTTCCATGTGGCCTGACAGCCACCCCAAACGAATGATGCTGGGATGAAACACAGAGCCTTGCAAATTTTGTCTGTTTCTGTATAACCAGCTGAAACAGATAATCTCTAAAATGGATCAAATTTGGGACATATCTTTAATTTTTACCATACATTAACCTTAAAGGAGATAGAACTGCAAGTTAAGGTTGTCCTTCTCTATCTTAGCACATACCTGTGGTCCAAACTCAGATTTAAATTTGGGGACATTATGCTTCAGAAAATAAAACTAATGTGGAAAAAATTACAAGGAACTTTCAAGATACTAATACAACATGTTTTGCCTCTCCAGTAGAGACACAAGATAGTGGTGAGGGGAATCTACTAGCTTATTGTACTGTGAATTTTAGGAGTTCACACAAATCATTAGGAGTTATAACGTGATTTCAGGGAATACCACAAATTTTAAGATGTCTTATTTCATAAAAGCTACACAAATAGTTACACAAATAGGAATAATTTGAAAATAACTATTGCCTTACACTTCGTAAGAGCAATCAGCGAGCGAGACACCTAAATATAGTAAAGATTTTTAGAAAGAAAACTTCAACCCAGTAATGTTTGAAACGAGCACACCCAACTGTGTATAAGCCAAGTTCAAGACCAGGTTTAGGGGGTGCAGGTCTAGGTTTTTAAGACTGCAAAACCCATAGAGATGTATTCTTGTGTCTTTCTGGCAGTGGAATCTCCCTGGAAGTGGAGTGATGCCAAAACCCTCCATTCCCACAAGGCCTGATCTCAGAAATGGAAGCCTTCCTACAGTCACCTCTCTGAAGGTAACTTTCAACATCTTTCCTATATTACAAAAATACTAAATGCACTAAAATATAATTTCCTCTAAATAAAATGGTATTTATCAAATCTTCAGCCTATTATCCCACATTCTCTTTTGGAACAGATATGTCAATAGAACAGCATCGTCAATCAATCCAATAGATTCTGAGTGTATCCACAATAAATCTACCCTGCAATAAATTGGCTTGGGTAATTTAAAAACTCCTATCTTAATGTTGGGAGAAGAAAAATTATTATTTTGATCTATTCCTCCTCCTCTTAAAGCACCTTGGGCAAGGGCTAAGTGTTAAAAAGAAAAATATCCAACAGCTGTATTACAGCAATCAAGCCTAAATAAAAATGACTGATCAATCCAGAGGACAAAATATAAAAGACATCATTCCATATAAAACACACACAAAGATTTTAACTCAAAAGTTTTCCACTGTGTCAAATGTGTTACAGTAATTAAACAAGCAGACAGAGTGCCAAAACTATAGATGATAGAACACACATATTTTCCCTCTTTTCAATCTTCCTGTCTAGATTACCAAAACATTTAAAATTGTATCCTTTTACAAACACTGTTCTATTCAGGTACTTAGCAAGAACACCATAGGAAATGAGGAACCAGAAACTGGAGTGTGGATTTCTCTGCTAGTATCTACAGTGCCACAAGAAGAAAGCCCAGGATTCTCTCCTTTCATTAAGGAGGAATTTGCAATTCCCTTTCAGAAACTATTCCCATTACACTTCCTCCTCAGCGCATGTTGCATTACTTCTCTTGGATGAATCCCAGCTAAGTTGTACTGCATCTCAGACTCCTATCAGCTCGTTTTAAGAGCTTGCTTCTCTTCATGAAACAGTTGTGCCTGAAAATACAGCTGCCATTAAAAAATATCATAATTCACTACAAATTGATCAAATGGCACTGAGCAAATGCCTACCTCAAATTATAAAGGAAGAAGAAGGTTCACTCTGAGACAATTTTTGCTGGCCATATAAAATACATCTGACATTAAAGCAGCTTAGTACTTCTGAAAGGTGTTGAAGGAGCTGAGGGCCCTCGGTTTTCACCAGTTCCAAAGGATCAAGAACACTCAGCACCAGCAGCATTAGTTCAAGCCAACATCAAATCACTTCATCAAAATACACATTTAAACAGGCAAAGCTACAAATATAACTGAAAGCAGCAACATGCTGTAGAATAGAATTATGAGCACCAGTTTCCCAAGGCAGAGGATCACCAGTAAGGAAGCAGCAAATCACCCTTCCAAGGGCTAAACAAGTCCTTTAGAAGAATCCCACGCCAATATTCCCTCACACATGAAGGCACACAAGCCTGTCTCTAACCCTTCTGATACCGTAAGATCACCCTAAGAAGTTTCCCCAAAGTAACTTCTAGACTACATCTATCATTCTGTTCAAATCAATTCTCTTCAATGCACTGCGGTAAGGAAGACTGGCTGAGATACGGCTGGCATCAATGACAGCACCGTGAAAACTGAAAAATTACCTCTGAAAGTGCTTGAGAAGAAAGCGCTCAACACTGTATTTCATATCACTGAGCCTGAAACAGAGCATGCTGTTCTATAATGCCTTTTCAATGTACCACCATTAAAAAAAATTAAGATGTATTAATGATAGTTGGCAATTTACACCACCAGTGAGCCACTTAAGACAAATACTTACGAAGCGAAACATCACACTATGCACTAACATGTTAGCAGGCAACAGGTTACACAACATACTAAAAAGTGTGTATAATGTGATGAGATGGGAAATTAGGGTTATAAAAATGTTAGGAAACCACCAAGGAAGTCTTCCACAGGAAGCAAAGGAAGCCAACTTTCATGCTATTTAGGCTGGACAAAAATGGTTTTTTTTAAAAAATGTATGTACTTGGAAGAAGAAAAATCAGAGAAGTCCTTCAGCAGGAGCAAGGAAGGGAAGAGGAAAGGTTTGATCACACACATAGACTGAGAATGCAATCATTAGATGAATTACCAAAACCAAAATTGGAAACCTGGGAGAAGCCCAGGAGATGGAGCGAGGAGAGCAGAGAAGGCAAGGAGCTGAGAAGTTCTTTGTCTATAACGTTTCTGGGTTTTATGTAATTTCTCCAACTCTATGAAAGTAACAATCTCCAACTAGAATTAACAACCACAGGCAGAGGGGCAATAAATACGGACTCAAAGTGAACATCTAATAGGAAAAGAAAGTCTTTTTCTTTCCTGCAAGTGGAAGATGATGATGATTCAAATGGAAAAAAAAAAAACAACACAGTGAACAATATTCATAAGATGGGGTTTCTGAAGGCTACTGAAATCATTGCGAGGTGCTGTGTACTGCAGAGTTTTATGACATTTTTTGGCTGAGTTCATGATTAGGAGATTACATAAGCTGTTTATTACTTGCCGCAGCCTATGGAGCGCAAAAAATGAACTGGTCATTTAATTTACACTAAATTTGTACCAGATAGTGGAAAAAAGCAAAGCAACTCACTGAAGACAGAGCAAGCATTAAAATGCTGTGACTGTGAAAACAGCGCCATTTTCCAGCATCGTGTTGTACAGAGAAAAGCAATAGTTTGGTAAAAGACAATTAGCATTAAAAAAAACCCCTCTTGAACTCTGGATTAATGCCTAGCAACAGAAATGTCTATATGTGTATTCACATGCACGCATGCATGAGCATAGTGGCTGCGGGTGGACGAGGGAAGAGCCTAAGACCGACACGGGGAGAAGGGAGGAAAAGAACAGCAATTCAGTTTTCATGTTTCCCCAAAGTCTCAACTAGAACTAATCAAAATGAATTCATCTGAATGTCTGTGATGGCCAAAAATTTAGTCACACACAGTCTGGCTGTCCAAATGAATGGTGAGGAAAGGGCTCACATCAATCAGCTTCATCTAAGAAGATTGGCACAACTTCAATAGGGATTGACAGAGTTCAGTGCCTGCCAGACTGATGAGCCAAGCACCAAGCTGAAAATGTTCTGACTATTCATAATGACATTGCAGTCTAGGGCCTTTGATTAATTAATTCAGGAACTAAAGCTTTCAGTTACTGTAAGAAGAATATTGAGGTAGCAGCTTCTCACCCCTTACAGTATATGAAATCCACATCCCACCACTCCGCACTCCAGCCGGCACTGGCACGGTTACTGGAGCACCTCTGGCTGCTGCCACGCAGGGAGTAACGTACACTCAGGGTTCCTTCCCTCCCCTCAGACAATTTACTCTCCTACAAAATATATAAACCCACGCAAACGTGCAGTGCCTTGCCTTTGAGAGATTTTGCTAAATGAGCCTTCTCCAAGCCACAAAAGAAGCATTTGTCTTAATTGTTACTAATAATGTTATCTTTCAGCACCCTCCAAAAAAATCTCTGACCAACAGCAGGGCCCTCACACAGCGCTGCTAGAAATGTTGCTAGGTAGCATTACACATGCAGACAATTAACAGGTTATAAAAAAAAAAAGTAGTTTAAAAAAAAAAAAAAAAAAAAAAAAAGAAGGTTGATCATTTTATTGCATTATTGTTCAGACAGAAGAAAATTCATTTTCATTAAGATAAGACCTTTCCACTCATTCTCAGCCCTAAATCTGGTTAGAGAAAGGCAAGGTGTCTGGTATATTAATGTATTCCAATTAAACAAAATTGGGTAACACAAATAGGAAATTTGAACAAGTTGTGCTGAAGTTTGGGGGCTGGTGCCACACATTGCTGGGTATGCAGTCGGTCACACTGACTGTGTTTAACAGGAAGATGGAAAATACAAGAGTCAGTCTGAAAAAACCCATGTTTAAAGCTCCCCCCAGTCTAAGTCATCTCACCAATACTGTCCACATGTTTAAGAGGAGTACCCGACACAGACTTGGTCCCAAAGTAGTTGCCATTTCTTTCTTCCAGTTTTCCCTGTTTGGTAACACTACTTTCTGTACCATGGTACTCTACCAAAGCTTCACAGAAAAGCATTTTACAGGCAAGCAAAAAGCTTGATATAAACGGTCGAAGCCAGATCCCAGATAAACAACAGCAAGTAAAAAAACAATGACTAATGTTGGGAGAGGTTGTTAAAATTACCTTACCTCTCCAGTACTCACTTTGCACCCAGCATGCATTTATTGTTTGAAATTCCACTTGTTCAAAAATAAAGACTTGTGTGTTTCTTGCTGGAACAAAGTCAATCATCAGCAAGACCGTGGCCCATGCAAAAGGAGAAACATAGCTAGAGTCAGACCTGTGCTGCTTTGCTATGACAGGGAAAAGGCATTTCCTTACTTTTCATGGCCTCTTAAGTGCTCTTTTTGTTTTAGAGTAAGTCTCACCCAGCAGAAGACCCTTAAGCCCCAAAGCAGAGGATTCACGATGCAGTGGCATGAAGGGCCTCTGCAGGTCACATAAAACGAATGCCTAATGGAAATGCACCTGGCAGCAGAGGATGGAGCAAATTCACAGGATTCAAAACTCGCACGGCTCTCTGAATTACAATCCATCTGCAAGGGACACGCGGAGACTACGAGGCCTATTAGAATCCAAAAGGTGCATTTATAGGCTTGTGGCTGTTCACAGCTTTCAATTTAGATTTAGAAAGTTTCAGTTTCGCTCCTGTTGTGAATAAAATATTCCATATAGAGACTATTTTCTTCTCCTTAGCTCTGGGAAGTGTGACCTTTAGGACATTCTGGCTTAGATCAAGTGATTTGGCTGCATTTCTCCCTTCCCTCGTTCCTTCTCAATTGAAGCTTATATAATTCATCTTCATCTGCAAAGCCTAGGGAAGCCTACAGGTAGGAAACAGCGTACTAATCCATTACAAAGCAACTGTGGGTAAAGAACTGTTTGTTTCCACTTAAATACATACTTTCTAAACAAGCAGTTCACAGTAGTTTCTTGCAGGAAATAAAGAGTGTCTGTAGTGCCAGTACCTAATTCTGAAATCAACTTTAAAAGGAATAAATCACAGCAACAGTTATTCTAACGCATAGGGATGTGCACTATACACTCAAGGAAACAAAAAGACTGCTAATTCTGAGTGAGCTATTGAGACAGAGCAAATCTCAATGCGAATTACACTGTCAATGACTACAGCAAAGTCATCCCATCAAGACTGTCTATACACAAGCCTGTACTAGTTTCATTTTGGCCACACGTAGGGTGACGTCTTCCATTAAACTGCTAACAGCTGACGTGGAGCGGAGACTTTTTTAAACCTTTACTCCCTCCTGCGCCGCCATCACTGCTGCGTCCTTCAGCCACCCTGGTTGTTGGCACAGTAACCTCCATGAAAGCTACAGGAGTATCGCCGATTGACTAACGAGATTAGCAAACCTGCGCTTGACTTGCTCAATAAAGTGTTGATGCATGCAGATATACTTGCCGAAAGGACTTCATCCAAGAGGCATCAAATCTCACCGGACCCACTTGTATTTTCAGTCCCTAATCCCTAAATCATTCTAACCTGCATATAACAAAAACAAAACAAAA
>VZTU01007172.1:11928-25733 GCA_013400835.1 Zapornia atra
AAAGAAAGAAAGAAGAAAAAAGGCAGCTGAAAAGTCAGAGGCAGAAATAATGAAGCCTGGGGCGAAGGCAGCCGACGCGGCAGCGCCGCCGCCAGCCCCCGCGCACGCTGGGTGCCAGCGGCAGCCCAGTCAGACCCAGCGCTCACAGGTGTTCGCAGGAGCACAAAAGAAACCCACACCTCAGAGCTGCAATATTTAAAAGCTTTGAGGTGGAACCAAGAAAGATAAAAGCCCGAATTAAGTTTATTGCCACCTTGTGCTTCACTCTAATGCAGGTTTTGAGCCGGGCCTCCCATTGGTATTAAAAGTTGGATGAACATCTGCATTTAAAATACAGGAAGCCAAGCAGGTGAAGTGCTTTTAGAAAGCCAGTTGCCACAGTAGATGGGGGGGCTTCAGTGCACGTTCATTTATTATTATAGTTGTACGGCAATATGGCAAAATATATTTGCCAAGTGGGCAATACGAGCTCGACTCTAAGTCAACATAATATGCTAGATTGCTTAGATTTTCATAAATATTTTTGGTGCTTATTTTCCCTAAACATAACTCTCATTTCCCAAAATAACAATTTCTTTAATTTTTAATGAGAACAAAACCATGGTAAAAAATCTTATCATGCTCTCTTACGTTCGGATTAAAAACCACAAGAGGGGAGAAAAAGGAAAAGAGAGGCAGCCCCCTGATAACTCTCCATGTTCTCTTAAGTGGTCGAATGACAGAAACTATCCAGTAAGTTAATTCTTTCCCTCTCTCTACAGAGCAGCAAACAAAGTATCAGTAAAATGAATTTCTCTTTATGGTCCTATACCAAAAATATGTATACAAATTAACATCCAAATGTCTTTAATTCCCATGATATGTCTATTAAGCAGCAATTCTCCATAAGGCTGTTTAGCTATCCAAACAGCAGCCTAAAATTATTATCTCTATAAGCTTTCCATAACTTATCACTCAGTTCCTATGAAAAGCCATTAATTTTGGCCTCTCTCTATCTTGGTCTCACAGGAAATATTCTGCAAAGGGATGTAATAAAAATGTGATTTCTGCCATCATTTCATTAAAATTCCCTGTTAAATTTCTATCTGAACAGTGTACATAATATAAAAAAACTCAGGGCTCTTATTAATGGTGCTGTTCCTTATGATACTGACTTTAAAAAATAATGAAGACCATTTCTTACTTGTAAGAATATTGTTCATTTTTCATTCCTATTAAAATTTAATCTGGAAGTTGTTTAAAAATGTTTAAGTTTCATTACATTTCAACATCTTAAGAAAGGGAAAGAGCTAGCGAGTTCATGAGCAGGAATGCTGTCACTCATCTGTCTCTTCCCCTGGTATCTCCACAGTAAATCACTCAACCTATCAAGATACCCATTGGCAACAGTTTACTACCTACCCATCCCATGAAAGTGCCGAGAGACAGTGTTTGCTAAACAGCTCCAGCCCCATGGGTGGAAGATGGTAGAGAACAGAGGACGAAACTTCTTTCTCTACTTCATAGGATCTCTGAAGTTTTTGGAGGGCTTTTTGAGGTTTTGTGAGGAACTGGGCTTTTCCATGCAGGCTTTTTTTGTTTTGTTGGGGTGGAGCATTGGGTACTTTTGCAAGATTTAAGCAAGCTGAAATCAGTGCAGAAAATCATGCTCAATGCACCATTAAAAAAAGATACAAAACACCCCACCACCCCACTGCATAAAAAAGCCACCAAGTCTTCAACAGGAGACCATGCTCAGAAACCTCCCTCCTGAGAAGCAAACCAGAACTGCACTTCAGAAACTGGAAGCTGTGTAGAAGCAGCACAGCCTGGTTCTCAACAGTGGAAACAAGGCAGGTCTCCCCACAGCCTTTCACAGCAGCGCCGGTTATTTCACATTTTAGTAAGTTTTTAGATGATACTAGTGGTCTTTCTAGACGATACTAGTGGACTGACTTTAAATGGTCTTCTCTCTGCTTCCTGACCCCTAAATACTATACGGTGAGACCAATGCGCACGCAGAGTCAGACCTTCCTCCCTGGCTCCTTTGCACGGGCACACCGCGCTGGGCACCTTCACACCGCGCTGGGCACCTTCACCTCCGTAGCGCTCAACGCACGTAGGGGAATGAGATGTTTTGTTGCAGCGCCGGAGTTCGTCGAACTGACAGTAACCCACCAAGAAAACTAAAATTAAACTATCAGAACTAGGACACGCATCTCTCTACAAACATTGTGCTTAAGCACTTTCTACAATCAGGTCTTTTATTCAAGGGTCTAATTTTAGACATCTAAGTATAAAAATTCTGGCCCATACATTTAATGGAAGCGGGCGATTGCCAAGCTGAGAATGTTAAATCTAATTTTAGTTTTTCTTTGCGTACTTGTTTTTTCACACAATTTCTGCAACTGAATAGAAAAATATCTGTGATATTTTCTGGACCACATTCACAATACTCATTTTAGTCATTGCATTTTGAGTAGTTATAAAGCCTACTCCAATGAATTGGGGCTTTTTCATCATTCCCAGTGAGACCAAAATATCATTCTCTGCAATCAAAGTACTTTCTGGTAAATTTTTTTAGTCCTGAAAATATTTCTATTAAAATTAATGTTAATACATTGTGATCTGCACACATTCTAAATTAGAAACTTAAAACTTCCCTGAAAGTCTTCCTTTTAGATCTTTTTAAGCAATTATCATCCGGCTATTGTGCTAAAGACAAATTTTTGAATTTTCTTCCTCACGTAGATGGTTTCATAACAGGGATGTATTGATTTAAACTAGTTTCATTACTACTAATGCTCTGCTAAATTTTAAAGACAACGCAATATTGAACAGAATAATGTGTTCTATTAATAAGCACGCTATTGAAATACTGAGCAGATTTATTGCATTTGGATGTTCAAATAAACACTAAGATCATTTTCTATAAATCATCTCTTGCCTAAAAAGATGACTGAAATGGGATTTGATTTTTTTTTTTTTTTAAAAAAGGCAGTGAAAACTCATTTGAAAAATTAACCAATGGTTTTTAATCAAAAAGGGTATTCTCTAATCAGACATGTTTGGGCCTTGTTTAAAGCAGTACTTATTACCTCAGGTACAAAGGACATTTAACGGCACTGACTGCAGCAACAGTTTGAGGAGAGAAGTTTAAAAAGAGATTCAAGCTCTCTTTTGTAAATTATATAAAGCAGAGATGGCAAAACTTTAAGTCCACACTGCACAGCGCTTGGCTCTTGCACGCATACTTAAGCTGGCTCGGGAACCAGGAGCTAAGTATCCATGTCAGTGCAGTATCTGCTTGAGCCTGCTAATTAAGCTTGCTGAGAAGAACTAATTACTGATGCAGCTCTACTGCTTCTGGGAGCCGAGCTAATACCACTATGCGGTACAACATATCAGCCCATTTGGAAGAGGCTCAGGTACCTGACCAAAGCAGGGCACAAGCATGCCCTTAAGTAATTCATTTCTGATATCAAACAACAAATAAAGATTCTGTTTCTTCAGCAGTGACCCAGCATGTGATCTCCCCTCCGTGCCTCATCTGCCACGTATGGAAAACACTCTCGCAAGAGTGCCTGAGCAGGAAAGGACTTACTGAAAGACAGGAAAATAAGTACCTTCTGATCGCTCGTGTAACTGCAACCGAGGGTTTGCACACACCAAAATCTTCTTCATTAACTCTGCAACAAAGCATCCTCATTTCCTGCGTTTTTGATTGCCACAAATATCGTACTAAGTGCTCAGGTTAAAAGAGAATGCTTTAAGCCATTCTCCAGCACAGATTTCAGCTGCCATAAAACATTCGCTCCTATCTTGCTCTAACAGTTCTCCATAAGAATACTGCTAAAATTACATGGGAATCCAAGCTGAGGGAAAAAAAGCAAGATTGTAATCAGAATAGTAAGCCCTGCTAGGGCTAACAACAACTGCTGGTTACTTCTGCTAGAAGATAACAGTGAGGCAGGCACAGCGCACCGCTGTGCACTCAGCAAGCACATATGGCAATATGCTCCCGTGGTCACCCTGTCTTTCCATCTCTGCTATCATCACTTCGAATTTTCTTTCCTTTCTCTGCTGCCTGTACCCCAAAGTGTAAGCTTTACAGGACAGGAGCTGTGTTTTATTTACAGGTGCAGCACCTGCCTAAACGACTCAGAGCTGATGACTCTGATCCCTCCGTTTCCCAGCATCTCTGCAGAGACACAAATAAACTAGAAAACACCTGAATTTTGTTTCTAGTTTATTACAGGGTTCGCAAACCCTGGCAGTTCTCTCGGTAGTCGGTGGTCAGGACCCTGTCGCCCAGAACGGCACCATGCTTAGAAGCAGATCACCACGGGCCCCTTTGCCAAAGTGCTAGATGTCACTGCTCGACTGCCCAGCACAGAGCCCATACGCCGGTGCAAGCATCAAGCTGTGCTTCTGCAAAAATCACAGCATGAGCCAGAAGTCTCTTTCTTCCTTTAATATTCATGCTATACCTGAAAAAAATGGAGCTTGGGCTTTTAAGCACTATCACAATACAAACAAGTACAATAATTTTTTTACAACCTGCCTTTTCTGCTTGCACACGCTGCACGGCCTACAAAAGGTTATGCATATAAAATTGTTAGGTTACAGTTATTATCTTGTTAGAAAGAGCATTTTAAGAGTGTTTGAGAAATGAAAGGGCTTCTTTTTATTAATATTTCAGTAAAACTGTGGTATGTAGTACTTGCTTCTGATGTAGGAAAAGCTCATTTCAACTCAGTAATCCAGCATAACTCCATCCTCAAATCCCAACAAGCCTCCAAAATCTTAAAGACATAAAAATGTGGCCATGGTCAAACCATAGCCCAACCGTCACTACTTCAGCAGAGATCTTCCACTGCCTAAACAAGCTCTCTAATTAGAGTTATGTGGAAATCTCTGCCCGTCAGATATTAAATCTTTATAATCCCGATACTGATCAAGCGTATTTTAAAATGTTCCTAACAATTACTGCCATTAGGGAGGACTGCTCAGTGACCTGTGCTGCAAACTTTTTACTGTTCTTCCAATCATTTTACTCCCTACCCACATCCCTTCTACAGCCTACCACAAAAGCATAAAAGCCCTTTTTTTATTAAATGCTCTCATCTTTGACATGTAGCTGAACTTGGCACACTCAGGACACCCACTGTGAAGGAAAGGCATATACTTACCCTTACTTACAAAGTAAATGTCAGAGTTTCTTCCAAGTTTGAGAGAAATATCAACTCTGGATCTCCACAAAGCCCTCTTACCAACATTACATGCACTTACAGATAATCTTCACAATGCTTATCAGAGAAGATTACCCTCTCAAGAAACAATAACCTGGATGAATTCTTCTTCTTCTGGGAGTTTCTACTGAGATAGCATTATCGTAGTCCATAAATATGATCAACAGAGCATGGCTACGTCATCTCTCCATTTCTCTGCTTGAACACATCTCCCTATTTCTAGCTTTTGCCTTTTTCTCATTCTAGTCTTATATTCCCACTTCCCCCATTTACTGTTAATCTCCAGATAATGACTTCTGTAACAAACAAGTTATGAGTGCTCTAGGTAAACATTGTGTAAATGTCAGAGGTCTTCTGCTTATCTTCAATCATTCTCTATCTATATTGGCTTATCGAGTAAATTATTTGCCAACTACTGTTAGCCCTCTTCTCACTTACGTCCTAAATCAGGCTTTAAAAATTAAGTTAATAAAAGAAATGAGGATTAAGCACATCAGGTCTCACTAACATACTGAGTCTTTCACAAGTCACTCAAGATTATCCTGTGCCGTCTTCTTTAAGGGGGATACCTTTCTCACCCGGTGTGCTTCAGGATCATTTCCCTGCTCCTACCTTCTCCCAACAACTGACTAGAACAATGAAGGAGTGGACCCAACCATCTTGTCATTAGCTCACTAGCTAGCCAGCTGCTAATACTTTGCTTTCCATGAACAGACACAATTCAGGCACATTACTGCGCAATGAGTTTGCTGAGATGTGAAAACTCGGGTCCTCTCACCTGAGGTTCTTGGGCTTATTTCTGACCAAAAGGAAAAGCAGTGGCCAAAAGCAGCGGTCTGAGGAGACTAATGACCCCACTGGCATTTAAATGGGTTTTTTTCATTTTGCATGAGCATTTCTTATGGCTATCACAAGGAGAAAAAATTAACAGACTCGATTCACCACCCCTACTCCAGCACAACTGTGCTCATTTCAACAGCGTGCTTCGGGGCAAAGGAGTAATGCCATTGTGAATCATGACAATGCTTTGTACTTGCATTTTTCATGCACAGAACTTGAAAAGCTTTACAAATGTTGGTGGGAAGCACTGTTAACCTGGCTGTACAAATAGTGAACTTAAGCACAGAAAGCTGAAGTAATTATCCAAAGGTCACAGAGTGAGTCAGTAGCAGATGCAGGACAAGAACCCATTTACATTCACCCCCAAATGCTCTAATGGAGCATCTCTCTCTTACTACAATGAAGTTTTAAGTGCAAATCAACAAATAAGGTCACAAAAAACTTTCTGCATGCAGACTGTAGTGAAGTGACCCTCTAGGAAACCACTGAGAGAAAGGAAGGTGCTTAATGAACTTTTCAGTCATCCTTATGTAAGGATACAGCATTCCAGGAAGAGCTGAGAGAGAGAGAGGATGCTTTCTCAGGAAGCCCTGTAACTGGACTGCAGCGACAAATCATTCCTCCCAGAACACTGCTGAAGGAAATGTAATGTTACCATTTTCCAAATGCTGGGTTATAAAACCTTTCACACATACAATATTTAAAACCATGAATTACATTCTAGAATGTATCCAAACATCTAACAGTATCGAGTCACGCTAACAGTTATCTGTTTATAGGTCAGAAGGGCAGTAAATTATTGCAATGCAAAGTAGTAAAGCCTGCATTGTATCTAGTCGTGCTGTTTAACAGGTGATAGTGAAAAGTAGGTGATGCATGGAAACTTCAAGTTTTTATAGCTCCTGCCTCAATCCGTATTCACTTATATAAAGATGTCACATTTTTAAACATTTAAAAGTCAAATTGTCTGGAGAATAGATTCATATAAAATTTATTTTCAGAAACCGATATTTAGCCTACTGCTATCAGAGTTGATTGCTCTTATGTATAAGCTTTATTCAAGTTCCTACAGGTTTGAAAATACAAAGACTGACATTTCAGATCCCATACTCAAGTGTGTCATTAACCAGAAATTGAAATGGGAACATTTCCACTTTCTCAGAAATACTCAGTTTGTTAGGGTGATAACTGCACTAACTGCTTTTGAGTTTTTGTGAAGCTACTAAATATGACTGTACTTCAACACAGACAGGAAGGAGGAGTCACAATGGCAAAAGAAAAATCCTGAATTGGTGCCTTATCCAACACAATATGCCCTGAGAATTGAATAGTTTCAAAGCTCTGCCAAAATAGCTATTTGTAAGTGGCTAATGGCAAAAATGTTTTATTCTGTTTATGTCAAAGACATGTTTGTCAGGCACTGGACAGCCAGATAAATCAGGGTCTAATTAGTTCAGTCAATTCCCTCAGTTTTATCCTTTCAGTCTACATTGAGTTATTAAAGCATCAGAAATAAAATGCTACTGAGACAGCAATAAGGGAAATAAGATGTCAGAACTCTATTAACAATGGCATTTTCAGGAAGCAATGTAAACAGAAAATCAAATTTATGCAAGAAATATATATCAGTAAGTAATACTCAATATAATCATCTTACATTTATCTTTAAAGCAGCTTTCATCTCCAAATGATTTTAAAAAAATGTTTCAATACACTGACATCATGACTTCTTTGGAACAGTGACCATCATTCAGATTCAGATGCCTACCTAGTACAAGAGGATATTGGTCCCCAACCCAAATACTACAGTTGTACAAATAACAGTATGTGAGTAATAATTTATTCCACCCTTGACATTTAGCCAGCTCAGAGAGAATGTGTGATGGTTAAGCAGTTGCAAGATAAAAAAGAACCGGAAAATGCCACATTCAACTGAAATGACACGAAATATTTAGGTAGACAGAATGTAATAAATTTGGCAGACATATGGGAGTTTAATTGCCCCTTTGTGAAAAGGGACACATACATGTAAAAACCCCAGTGTGAGGATCAGTTTCAGGGAGGAACAGCTCTCTGTTAGGGGCGTTTAAATCTTCATACTTTGCGTACAACCATCAGAGAAAGGAACTTGTCTCATCCCACAGCAGTGATGGCTGTGTTGGTAGCAGCACCTCCTAGCTCTGTGCCAGGCTTCGTGTGGGCACCATGAGGGGCTATCACGTGTAGGAGCAACTTTCTGGTCTTACACTGACTCATATTCACCAGCACAGATAGTGACATGTTTCCTCCTTCAGGCAGCATCTGCCATCCAAATAACTGAACCTCGTCTGCTCCTAAAAGACAGTACGATGCACTATTTATCTCCTTCCCAACACTGTGAAATGATGTCTGGAAAGTCCCACTGTTGCTCTCATTCAAGTGTCTCAAGTCATCCTGTCCACGCAGCCATGACACAGAAAAATTCCTTCACCAGCACTTTCACTGCACAAGGAGAGATTTTTTTTCCTGGGCTTTTGTTGGCTTAAAAAATTACCAGCTCCCCCCTTTACAGTGTTCCTGACATTTCAAAATAATTTCATAATATCCTTAAAATCTTTCTTACTGGTTTATTATACCAGAACTATTTGTCTCTTATTTCAATCTATTAACTTTCTCCTGTTAGGGGAATAAACCTTAAAAGGGCATAACAAACACCCCCGGTTTTGCCAGGTCCATTGGCAGCCTGCCTCCTGAAATATGCCCCCACGCAGAATTTTAAACTCATGGGTCCAAAAAGGTTGAAGACAAATTAAAAGGAATACTTACAATATTTACTAATTTAAACACAAGGGATTAGTTCAACATGTAAACAGCTTTAATGATGAGTTGGAAAATCAACAAGCCACACCAAAAGCAACACCAAAATGGACTTAGGAATGGTACATTTTGTGTTCAGCGTTGATCATCTTCATGATGATGCCATCTAATCGTTCGTGAAAAAGTAAAAGGAGTATCTTGATACTGGATAAAACAATGAGGATTTCAGAAAAAAAAAAAAAAGCCCTGATTCTTCTAAACTTAATGAATCATCAGCAGGATTTTAGTAACCTTCTGAAGGTGCCTCACAGTTCCACTCTTGCTTTCTACAGAAGGACCCAAGAGTAACCGAGGCTTCTGTCACACACATCATAGGAGAAGTGAATCAAGGAGTAACTTCAATATGCTAGTGCTCACTCAGTTATTTAGCCTGAGTGACAAAGCTCTAATATAAAAATCTACAAGTTTTGTCATACTCTTCTTAAAGAAAACCTGCAGTCCTCCACATTTACTTCTGTAGATATAAATCAGCACGTTGTTACAATAACAGGACGTGGGATAAACTGCTGTAATAGAATTTTTGCTTAAATAAATAGATAGTAAGAAAGCATAGGTGTGTGTCTGGCCAACAGAGGTCTCAAGTGTTTTCTTCATGTTTTACTTACAGAAGTGCAGATTCTTCACTTCAGATGATGTGATCCTTTTCTTACCTCTGATGAATAAACACAGCCATGAAATTAATCATATGATGCATGTATCTATTTTCTGTCATACAGCATCAGAGGGCTTTTCCCCATGTTATTTCTAACCCAGCACAAGAAAAAAGACTGCCTTTTTATTAGAATTAACTTATGTATGGGGAAGTCCCAGGCCAACTGAGCACTCTTTACACTACCTTGAACTCATAAGTAGACCAACAATTCATCTTTGCATTTACACAGCATTTTAAATTTTCTAAGCTTAATGCTCCAGCAGTGGGCATCATCTTCTATTTAAAGATAAAGTAACTAAGCCAGAAAGCAATTAAGTAACTTGATGGCAAGACAGTAACAGAACAGAATTAGATCCTAATTCATCTGCTTGCCAGTCCTCACCTACCTGGTAGACCACAACACCAGTCCCAGTGGCATACTTGTATGCAGAATTCTCGTGGCCAGCACAAGTAATGAAAAATATTAATCAAAGCTTCTCATGTCCCTTTAATGACATTCCCATGGATAAAATGAAAAACAAAGGCCTAAATATTTAAAGACTTTTCTGCACATGTGTCTGAAGTCTCATTTCCTCATAATAAAAAAAAAAGGACTTCCCTCCAGAAACACGACTGGTTTTGACTTAACCTGAAGCTTCAGAATCTAAACAAACCAACTAAGATAATGCTTCAAAAGGCTGACATCTGTTGATTAACTACAATGTTCAACTTTAAAATAAATATTCTTTTTTTCAAAATATGAAACTGGCACTTATTTCTGTGTTAAGATTTAGAAATAGTAGTTTCACAGCCAGAGACAGTATTATAAGCTTGCTTACATGTATGTCAATTCAAGTGTGAATGCTGAACTTGTGCTGGTGTTTCAGACACTGGTTTGTGCCTTCAGCAGGTGCTGCACCTTGGTTTGAAAAATGAACAGTTACTTAGAAGTCAGTCTGTCTGTACTTTCACAGATGGTTGCACGTGCTCCCAGGCACACAAAGCAGGAGGATTTTGAATTAGCAGTGCTGGTCAGAACCAAGTCCTTCCCACATGTATGGGCACAGATGCTGCTACCTGAACAATTCAGTGTGTCCCAGGTCCTCTGTTCTTCTCAGCCTCAAAATCTCCAGGGATTCCAAGGCAGTGCACTCACACTTACTGCAAAAGTTACAGATCAAGATAACTGTTCTTTCTCCTTCAACCCCATGCCTAAATGTGCACACTCACTACAACAGACACTATCAAATGTTCCAAAATGAGAAATCACCAGGAGTCCTAGAGTGCCTGCCCTTAGGAGCCCTGAAGGGCAAGTATCCAAAAGGAAGAGTTGTGCCAATAAGCTGTATTAACAGTGGAGTGTTGTGCTTTATGCAATGAATGTATGGGTATCAGGAAAAGAAGTGTTCTCCACAGCTGTCACTTGATACCCAGAAGAGTGACCCTAGTTGCTCGTTGACTGTTCTACCTTTGCAGTCCCATGAGCTCATTTAATGAGACAAGTTCTCTATTAAAATTTTCATTCTCCTTTTCTGTAACCATGAACATAAATGACATTCTCAATATGACTGTGAGTAAAAGCTTTTCTGCTGAGTTTTAACGTGACATTAGCCTGCAAGAGTGGGTCCTTGACTTAGCCATAGAAGGTGCCAACATTGTCACTTCTTTGTGAAAAGCCCTGGGTCTGAAGAGCAGGAACATTCATCAGATGCACTCACTGTAAACTGACAGTCCTCAACTAAGGAACTGATGTTCGTGACCCAGCTCCAAGAGTAAGATGAGTTTTCAGAGTTACACACCAGAAAACAGAAGACATCCTCAAAAATCTGTTGGGCCTGCTCTAGACAACAGGATGGCTGCTGATTACAGAGAGGAGAACAGATGAGGAAAGATGTAACATGGAATCAAATGCACCTATGACAGACTGAGTAGAAATTTACTTAAAGGCAAAGATAAACCTCAAGGTAATCCAAACATCCAAGACAGGTCAGAGGACATGATTTGCTTTCCCTTACTCTAAATCTTAGGAAGTAGCTCAGCCAGACAGAGGAACCATGTGTCTGCATGGTTAGTTTCATCTCCTTTGGTTTCAGACTGACAGTTTTCTTGCATGCACAAGAGAAACTCGTGTATCCCTGTTTGTGTTGATGGTAAAATGAATCATCATGGGCATATGATGGTCCTGAATGTCTGCATGGTCTGTTTCTACCCACGCCCCAAGCTCTGAAATCATGAGAGCGAATTTCTAAAATGAAATGTGTATTACTACACATCAGGAAGTGGGACACTTCAGACATTTTCTGGCATCTGCCGTGAATAGATGGCAATCAAAAATTGTTATGCAATGGTATTTAAGGCATTCACTGGATCAGAGAGAGGTAACCATGCTTTTCTAAACCATAATCACATGCAATGTGTACGCAGTCTTGCAATAAATGTCATAGATGCAGAGTCTGTGCTGTTGCCACCTCACCAGAAACATTCTGCTTATACAGAAAAATTACTTCAGATGTCTCAAGAACTTTACGGCTTCGTCCTGTGGTGGATGAAATCCCAGGGGGAGACTCCTTATAAACTTCAAATGGCAAACTGTGCATCGGAAAAACTTTAAGTTTGAACTTTTTGCAGCAAGCTCAAAATGAAAAACTCAAGCTAAATCTTAGGGTATTCAGAACTAACTCAAAGAGATATTTCTGCAGGCAATCATCCTGGTACAGACAGATAACGAATTCCCAACTTCTTAGCTGAAAGAAAATTACAGCCCTGGCTCTCATGAAAAATCTTCCTGCCACACGAAGACCAACCTATAGTGCCCTGAACTAATAATCACCTGGTTTTCATTAAAGATATTTCTAATTAAAGAACCTGATCAACACACAAAAATGTGCACATTGCATGCAGGAGATGGTAAGCAATTTACCTTTCATTATAATAATCGCTAATATCACACTGTCTGGAACTCAAACTGATGGATAAAGGGATTTACGTTATGAAGTCCTAGGTAAGAATGCAGCTTCTATTCATTTTTATTGCAAGAAATAGCAGCTCTAATTGTTTCTACTTCAAGAAATAACGGCCCAGGTGTTGGACTTCTGTTAATGGCCCAGAAGCGTTTTTACTTCTTACCAAAAAAAGTTCTCACAGGATGATCCCTCTCTCTCTCTCAAGTAGGGTCGGTGAAGAGATGATACAGAAAAGTAAAAATTCAGGTTGAAAGGGAACTGTGCTCGTTACCTGGCCCAAATCTCAAGAAAACAAGGCCATCTTGAAAGTTACATGAGATTGCTTGTTGAGTTGAAAATCTCCAGCACTGGTTTTCAATAAGTCACAAACTTCAGGAATGAAATCCTGATCACAATATCCAGAACCTACCACACTGAGGAATCTGAGACGTCTAGTTGACCAGAAACTGATGAATCAAGGAAGTTGGAAGTATGTGGGAAACTGATTTTCAAGAGACTCAATTTCTGAAAGAGGCCAAAGACAGCGGGACAAAAGGGCATATGCATAGGTCAAACAGACTATAAAACCAAAAAGTGCCAGCATATGGGTAGGCAGCGGGGATATTTGCCTTCTTAATGGCTGTTAGGTAGACAGGTAGCTCCACAAAGTGATGGGTAGAAGTTTTTTCTCCCCAACTTCTGTAGCATAATACAAAATCTTTGGCTGCAAGTGCAGTCTTATGAAGCCTTGGATTCACTTGAAGAAACCTGTCCCTCACTTCAAAGGGAGATTGAGAGGATGCTGGTGAGACTCGTCACAATGGTCTCTCCCAAGAGCCACTATGAGAGCTACACTGAAGAAACTGCAATATCTGATCTAAGAGTTTGAAAAGTGCCTCTCAAGGACAGGCAGTCCTGCCACGAATTTCTTCAACTCTCATAAAGATCCAGAGATACCATTTCACAATAGTAACAATATCATCAGACGTCTACAAGGGCAAAAGAATGTTTTGCTGTAAAGGAAGGCACTGTCTTCTTTCCAGATCTATCTCCCAACAGAAAAATATATACCAGAAATGAGTGTCCACCTAAGGAAAAGATCTCTGACAGGAGGGACAGTATTCAATGAAACCGAAACAGGCACCTTCAGAGAAAAGAAAATCAAAAGACCCTAAAGAGACCAGGGACAAGGTTGATTAAAGACAATAGAACAAAGAGACAGTGAACTGGCGCAGATCTCAGTTAAGCAGTGAACTGCTCAGACCTTGCTTAAGCAGCAAGCTGAGAGTGAAGTGCTTATCACCA
>VZTU01007172.1:25777-46306 GCA_013400835.1 Zapornia atra
ATCATTCACAGCCTGCAAGTAGATGTGGCTTTTATTCGAGCCAAACAGTTCTACTATGGCACATGTTTCCAGGGGATTGGAGGCTGGTGGAATTCTATTGTGAATGTTAGCGATACTGATGTTTCTTTTTTTTTCATTTGAATATTTATGTCCATCTGCACTGCTGTTTGGTGTTACTAGTTTTTAGAAAAGGCAGGTAAATTAACTAAATTAACTATGACTCTTCAACCTAGAGGCTAAAGGAAAGAATATGATTTTTCTTCATCATTCATACAAGGTAGTCTATTCCAGATCACCCTAAGTTTGAAAAATCATCACTAATCACTTTGAACACCATGAAGCAGTACCCAAAACCTGACATTGTCAGTAGAAAACAGAAAGAATGAGGACAAAAAACCATTATCTCCCTTTTACAGACAAGAGAGGCACAGAGAGAGATCAGAGGATTTGACGAAAGTAATACAGGTAAGGCAAGGCTATTCCCGATATTTACTCATGCTAAAACTCTGTCTCTGTCTGGCCTCATAAAATTATTCCAATACCCTTGGGTCTACAGTCAAATTAGTTCTTTATTTATTATCCCAGTTCTCAAGTATCTTTCAGATGGGCTCATCCATTGTTCCCATACAGCTGGGTAAACAGACAAAGTCAATTCTATCATTCAGGTTTACCTTATAGCAATTAAAACCTTTTGCATATGTGGGATTTTTTTTTCTTTAAACAAGCTAAGAATGTGTTTAAAGGTGACCCATGTTGAAAAAAGAGGAATAGGAAAGTTTGGGGACAATATGAAAGTAAGGACCTCTGAAGACTGACTTGTTTCAACATCCTTTCCAAAGAAAAAAAAAAAATTTAAAAAGACTAAAATAACCAATGTTTGAAGCTTTAGTATGTAATCACCCTTATTAATACAAATAACAACAACACAGAGAAGAATTTTAGTCACTGACATGGCTTTCTAGTCCTTGCAAGAAAATGCTTCCTTTGGATTTCACTGTGGTCTGTCCCCACAACAGCATGAAAAGTCAAATAGTAACATTTCTTCAAAAGGGGGAAAAATGTGAAAAGATTAGTCTTCCTGCAAAAGTTAAACACCTTACTATTTCACAATCTTCCCAAAGCAGCCCATGTCTTCCAACACCCTGAACAGTGCTTAGTACACAACAGTACCTTGTTCCTGATATGGGCCTTTGACACTACAGAAATGTAAACACCAAACAGGAGGCAGATGACGTAGTACACAAGGAAAGGGCTGAGCAGATACCCCACTGAAAATAATCACAGAATCCCACAACAGTTTGGGTTGGAAGGGACTGACCTCAAAGCCCACCCAGTCCCACCCCCCTGCCATGGGCAGGGACACCCTGCACCAGCCCAGGATGCCCAAAGCCCCATCCAACCTGGCCTTGAGCCCTGCCAGGGAAGGTGCTTCCATAGCTTCTCTGTGGTATTTCTACACAGGGGGAAGAACCAAAGCCTAAAACACATGCAGAACAAGAATCTCTGTAAATCAAGGGAATTAGCAGATGTATTGGTAATCTTCCTCAAATAAGAAAAGCTGCCATCTGTACTTGCAAATTCAAAGATTAACACTAATGGGAAACGGTGAGACTACAGGTATTATCTTTCTTTTAGGTGAAGTAGCTGAAGAATTCCAGTCCAGCAGAATCTCAGCAGCCTGTCCAACTTTTGTGACAGAAGTCCTACCCTTACCTGCATCTACCCATCTACAGAGATTTGCCAAAGTAAACTGGATTCTTGCCACTGTTTGAGATGGCATTGAAGCAGCAACTGTGTAACTAGGTCAGACATGATTACCTAGAACAAGGGCAATTTTCTTTACATCTCTCTGTAAAGCTTCTGAAAATGGCACAGACAGGACATTTTGGAGCTGCAGAAAGAACATCCAAAAATAATTTTTGATAGAAGAAGTTTAAGTACATTTTAATATGGATTGTATTTTCCATTAACATCAGGGCAGAAGCCTATTGTTCAGTAGAGTTCTTCACTGCCTTTACACAAGAGCTATCTCTTCGAATCTGTCTGAGTCAACTTTAGTGACCACTTTAATATTCACTTTACAATTAATGCTTCTTTTTATAGGTTGGTAGAAGGTAAACCAATTTCAGTTTGGCTTCTAGGTATTGAATTTATTATAAAAAGTTATGTACTTAAAACTCCTATAATGAAACCAGAGGCATCATGAGATATTAACCTAGAGTTAATGCTGAGAAGGCCAGTTTGAATAATTCAATTCATGTCACCTTAAGTATCTTTTCAAATGGAATTAACTTTATCTCACAAAAAAGGAAGCTCCATGTTCCAGTTACTGATTATTGACTCCACGAGAGTTCTGTCTTAAATCATCTCACCACCATCTTCCCAGCAATTTTATTTCACTACTACCAGAACGCTCCTTTAAATTTTGAGGGCTGACTTCCCTTATAGAGAAGCAATATTAGGTAAGAGGAAAACCTGATTTCAAAATTAATGCTACTGTTAGGTGAAGGTAAACCAGACAAAAGTAGAAGTTAATGCCAAAGTAGCTGCATTAGTTCAATAAAGCTAGGAGCCATGGCTGCATTTCAGCCACACACACACTGCAGGCCTGTGCCTACTACACAACTCCAACTCCTTGTGCAACAATGCCATCGATGTTTGGAAAGGGTGCAGTTCTCTTCACCTGTTAATTGTCTCATCCTAACACAAAGCCCTGCAGTTAAAGACTGAAAGGATGTGCTTTCAAATACTTGTCTAAACCCAGGGGAAAGTGACAGCTCATGGTCAGCATTATTGTACAGTAAGAATGAGGGAGCCAGACAGGTGAAAACCAGGTGATGTCAAGATATTGGTGTAGCATTAGAAATCAATCAAAATAAACAAGTAGGAAAAAGAGACGGAAATGAACAGAAACAAGAAAGAATAGTGCTTAACAGGGAGAACAAAGAAGTGCTTCAGTACAGAGTATAACTGCAAAATCCTATGTTTCTGGAAGACACAGGAAAATCAGAATGACATCTTACATAGAAGCACAGATGCCCGGGTAACATCAGCAGTCACCTGAAATAGGAAACAATGATTACCTCTCCTACACAGTTCAAAGAAGTGAAAACTAGGTAGCAAGCTAGCATCTATTGATTTAAAGCCAGACATAGCCAGGATTTCCTTAGCCCAGTCAAAAACAAGCAATAGGGAAAAGATTCCCAATGGATCAGGACTCAGACAAAACTCAGGAAGACTACCTTTAGCCTAATATTTAAACAACGTGGCTTCTCTCCAAGTCCATCTTAAAACAAAAAGGAGAGCATAAAAGCTGCAGCAGGGCAGCAAAAACTGGCATGGGCAGCACTCAGAGCAGGAGGAAAGTTTACTGGGTCTGTCCCCCTCCCAATTCTTACCTCCCAAAAATCCCTCCCTGCTGCATTCCCCTGTGGCACGCCCAGAATGCAAGTCGCCTGCCTGAACTACTGCATGAACACAACACTCACCAGAACAAAAGGAGGTCCACTACACAGCCCTAAGAACTTGCAGTTCATGTACCAAGGCAAGAGACAAAAAGACAGACACAAAAAGGTGTGGGAAAACAACACAACAGTCCACCAAGAAGCAGTCCGCTGAGGATTCTTAGGTTTTGGTCTCTATCACATGAAGAAGAGTGTTAAGTACAGAGGGAACACAATGAGATAGTCCTGCAAATCTCTCCACAGTTCCTGAGGTGTGAGGAGAAGCAGGCCATGAAGAGCTTGTTTGGGAAAAAAGGTAACAATTTATAAAGCTAAATGCATTCAAAGTATAAACAGCCCTATGTCTACCAGGATCACACAGAAAGAGAAAACTGAAGAGGAAGGCTAGAAACATTACAAATGTTTTGCAAGCTGTAAGAAAAAAAAAAAAACCCAAAGAGTTGAAACAAGCTTTGACAGGTTTTTATCTATGCCTACAATGTTTTGCACAGGGCAAGAGGGCTAGGGTTAATTTCAGACCTGCTAGGCTGGAGCTGCGGACTAGGTAACTATAAATGCAATGTCAAGGCAGACCTTGATTTTGCATTTGTGGACAAAAGTACCTGGAAGTATAGAGAAAAGAAATAATGGGATCAAAGATAAGCTTGGTAGAACTTTGCACATCAAATCAGAAAACCAGTTCAGAGAAGTCTCTGTGTATACACTGATAGTGATTAGGAAGACAGAAGAACAAGAGATGAATGTGGACTGCTGTACCAGCAGGTGCTGATTTGACAGTTAATGGGCTGAAGGTTCCCTTTTCTCTGCTTCTACTTTAGCACTGTAGATGTAATTACAACATAAACCTTTATACTGGCTGTTAACCTAGTACAAGATATTCATATTTAAAGTTGGAAGGTGAAAGGTTAAGCATGGCAGAACCCGAAAGAAGCATTGTCATCATCCCAAACAGCTGCCCACATTCTGTTGGACTACATGGGCTCCTCTGGACTGTTTTCCATGAAGATCCCCAGCAAGTTCATGCATTCTCAGAGGAAAAAGGTTCTTGTTTCAAATTCAATGCCATCACAAAACGTATCGCAGACAAAAATAAAAAAAGAACAGAAATTAAATGTTTATAAAAGCTTAAAGACAATGTGTAGCAACATAGTTTACAAAAAAAACCCCACCTCACCACAATCAGCAGCCAGCTAAAAAACCAATTCCAGATGCCAGCGAAGTCAGGGAAGTATTGCTGCCTGCTTCCTGAGCAGAATTAAGAACACACCCCTCTGTTCATAGGCTCTTGAGAAGTAGTATCTGTCTGTGAAACCTTGTTCGTAGGGAACATCCAAGAAGTCAGAACCAGGCCACCTTCTGGATACTCTGTGCTAACGACTTTACTTACTACAGAAGCCTTGACCACTCTTCCAGCAAAAGAAAAGATCAAGGGCCAAATGTATGAAAAAGGCATAGTCATAGGTAGGGTATACTCTGGGAGTCTGCAGATGGAAGCCACCGAAAGAGAAGAGCAGGTAAGAAAGTCTTAATTTTCAGGGTATAATGTGCTATCAGCATGGATGCAAATCAAATACTTACCTATCAGTAAAAAAACCTCAAGCAAACATGTTTTCAAGTCTTTGGGCACATGCATCTGAGAAACATTTTACACCTTAATTTAACACACTGAATCTCTAGTCAACATTTCCTGGGTTTAAGCTGCATGTATAATTACACGTCTTCTATAAACGGCTTAAATTAGATGGGCTGCCTTACAGACTTAAGAAAGCACTTATTGACCAAACAGATCATCCAGAATGTCCTTTTCAATCCTCAAAAGCCACAGTGAAAACTTGAAAGCTGTTCCTATAGTGACTGCAATTATTTTACTGTTTAAGAAGCAGGACAGAAAACTGAAGAACATTTTACCCTCTTCCTTAGCAAAGGCACAGATACCTATGATTTCTACTCCACTACAACATGGTCAATTACACCCACTAACAAACTTGGTGTGTGTGTGTGTTGTTTTCCTGCAATCCAGTACTGAGGAAAAGGATCATGGGAAGCCAGTCACAAAACAGTATTCAACACTCTACAATGCAAGACAGCACATTTAAAGTTAGTTTTAGTAAAAGAGAACAGACATTTCAAAGATGTCATTAAAAAACAGGATGGGAGAAAAGAGCTTACCTTCTGCTCCTTTTCCTTGGCAGCACTGAGTTCAGAAAGGGAGAGTGATAGTTTTTCCTGCTGCTCAGCTAGGTATTTCTGATAAAGGCTCAACAGTTCCTGGCATTCTCTGTACTGCTGTTGCAGAGGTGAGACATCAGAAGTTAAGGGAAAAATACTCTTTAGTGAATAGTTAAGAGTCAAATATATACCAACTTACTCTGTGTAAATCTGATTTAGATACATAACAGTTCAATTTAAAAAGAGATACTGTGTGTTTGAGTACTGCCTAATGATGATAAATCTGCCTAGCTATGAATGTTCAAATACAACCTTCTTTCTAGTCAAGAGTAGAAAAAGAAGAATTGCACCAAATTCTTTTATCATTGGAAAAGGGACAGCAGCAGGAGGCAGGTGATGACATTGTTTCAGTTGGAACAATTACAACCCTCTGATTTGTATTCAGCAAAGCCAGACACTAGCAATGTTTATTTATAAATAAATAAATAGCCAGCCAAGTAAGTAAATAGTCCATTTTTAAGCGCAGACATGGATTCACAAGCCCACATACCCAAATCCAATCTCTTTGCCTGAGCACCAACGGCTCCAAAGCCCACAGCCACAGATGCAGCGCTACAGGCCTTTCAGAGACCGACAATGATTTTTGGACAGTAATCTGGAGAAGCAGCAACTGTGGTGATTGCAAGGATATTAGCAAGCAACAGTGTCCTGCCTTGTTTGCAGCATTGAAATTCCAACAGGAGATAAATCTGCTCTTCACCTGTCATTGTGTAATTCCCTCCCTTGCTCATGTAGCATGGTAAACCATTTACGCTCCCCTCTCTCCCCCCTCACTTTTAATTATGCATGCAGATGGGATAAGGGCTCGCTGTCCAAAGAGATTACTCTGAATAAATACTTTAATAACAAGTCACCGCAATTAAGGTAGGGAACAAAAAACTTCTTCAATCTATAAAATGGTGTTGAGTTACAGATTTCCTTAACATTTTTATGATCTAATCATTGCTTCTGGGCAAATTCATGTTGCAATCATTTTTGCCAATCATGGCTGCATAAATAACTCACTGCTTTGTTATTCCCTGTTATGACCCTGAGGTTTTTGGGGAGTTTTTTTCCCCTTTTTTTCTTCTTCTTCTTGTTCTTTTGAGGGACGGTCTTGCCAGGGGTTGGTTGGTTTGTCTTTCTTTGCTTTAAATAAAAGGCTATACAGAGAATAAGCAAAGCATTTCAGGAAGGAATTGGAGGTTATTAAACCCCAATGTTTAAATCAATCAGGAAAGCTACTAGAACACCTTTGCTCAGCACCTGGAAATATGGAAGGGTACAAACAATGGTCTAAACAAGCTAATTGCTTTCCAGAGCCAGCCTGCCTGAAGCCTGAGCTGTTTTACATTTCAGTTCATTTCGTCAGAGAGCACCAAAAGGCTGAAGTGATTTGTGGTGGTCTCAGGAGTCTCTGCCAGCTATGATGTATATAAAAGGAATTTTTTATTCCGGTTGTAACTATAGCAGTAATGTTTATAGTAGGTGAACATATTAGCCTGGACGCAGGGCATGAATTTTACTCTAGAAAAAGCCAGTTCATTTATACAGCCTAAGAGTTAAATGTCGGTATTTGAAGACAAATTATAGGGAAATTCATTTAAACCCATGTTATGTGGCAGAATATAAAAACAGACAGTCCTATCTTTATCAATTTTTTCCAGCCTTCTTAATTCACTTTGCTTCCAGCAACCCCTTCCCCACAAAACAGATTTTACCCTCTTCTCCCTCCAGCCAGCACACTGCTGGTGCAAGGAACGAGTACCCTAAATGGCCTTGGGCCACGCCACTGATGGCCACACACCTACCCTCACTCTTGACACAGAGTTAATACCTGTCCTGCTGAAAGCTACGCAAGATTGCCCTCACGCCCAGGCTTCACACATACGCAGGGCAAGTCTCCTATAAAAGAGATGCCCAAATCGTGTTTTACAGGCTGCAGAGCCCTTGCTGTGCACACGGTGCCACCATCTCTTGCCTGCAGCTGTGGAATGTGTTTAAAGTACAGCTGAAAACACGACATGCAAATTCCCGTTAGAAAAGCATGCAAGCGAATCCCGGTTGTCCCAGGGTCAGTTTACATGATCACCAGTGGGAAAGGCAACAGTTAACATGAGCTTGAATGGTGGCTGATACATCCCTGAAATTCTTCTAAGATTCTCTAACTGTTAAAACTTTCTGTATATTAAAACCTTTGCATTTCTGTATATTAAAACCTTAGTGGTTCACACACAATCACTCTACATTAAGCAATGTATTGCTACAGCCACCATAGTCTAAGAGCCCAAAGCCCTGCTCTGCTTACTAAGTAAGGAAACAAGAAGCTTCAAATAGGGAAAAAAAATAAAATGTTCATTTGTTTAAGACACATGCAGAATAGCTCTAAGTACGATAATTCTCCATAATGTGCTGGTACATTTACTGCAGAATATGTTCTTAAGAAAAAAAGCCTTAATATTAGATCTTACTCTTCCGTTCTATTGAATTTTTGCTAAAAGCAGCAAGATGATCTCTTTTTTTTCCCCCTACAAATTAGCCAAGCAATATACAACACTGCCACAAAAATATTTAAGACATTCAGATATAACAAGGGCACACATGTACTATGGCAATACAGTCTCTAGACAAGTACAGAGTTAATGATAAATATTTTCATAATCTGCTTTAAAAAAATGTTTGCAAAGGTGAAAAAAAAAATATATAGGACAAGAACTCCTGCTAATTTGCACAGAAAAAGTAATGTGCCTAAACACTCACACCAGATATTTCTTCATGTGTTCAGGAGCACAAATATTGGATTTACAATATGTTAGCTACCTGACAGAAGTGGTACTTGGCAATTCACCGAATGGTGTTTTTATGCCCAAGAAATATGATTTGAATGTACCCGAGTAATACATTTTATGCAGTTTGTTAATAAAGTATTAAGGTTGTGCATGGGGGGGAGCTGATGACAAAACAAAAAAAATCAGAATCAGAAAGGCAAAGGCTAAGATTTGAACAGCCACATTTACATGTCATAGAGCAAGTACTATATGTTTTACTGAATAAATTAGTTAATTTTGTCACCGAATCTAAGCCACAGAATTAAGAGTTCATTTATGGCTCTTAAGAGATAACCACCTCCGTGGAGATAGAGCTGGCTTTGAGAACAGGGACTGCTAGCACACAGTGGTGGCACGCTCACAGAGGCCAGGAACAGATTTCCAGGGAGAGGGTCCTTACGCAGGGAACAAAGAGGCTTTCCCAGGGGTGAACCTTCACAGGGCAGCACAAACAGTCTAATGCTCAACTGCTGCCAAAGTCACCCTCCCAGTCTCATTCCCTCTATCCACACCAGCTCTGCAGCTTTCCCAAACCCCACTCTCAGTCCAAGGGCTCAGCAAACTCCAGCAAGGTAAAGGTTCAGTCAAGCACAAGAGCTGGCACAATGTGAGCAGAAGGAACAGGCAGCCAGCAGAGGGAGACACCTCTTCCAGCAACATCAACCCGTCTGCTAGCATCCATCAACCTTCCAAAGTCTCAGCCCTACTCTCTGCAGTTCCACTCTTAAGCCTCAGGCTTTCATGTCTGCTCCGTGACTACACCAACTACTCTCAGCTTACTCACTGCTGAAATACTTTAAGCCCTCTCACAAGCTGGAGTGGGACAAACAGCTGCAGTTCCTTGCTCCCCCAGAAACTGTGGGTGAGGGGGTGGGAAAGAGGTGGAAAAAGAAGTACCAGTCCTTAGCATACCCGCTGACCTCCTGTGCTGTTCCCAGCACACTACTTCCACTGCCTAATTTGTAAGCGAAGCCCAGCTTAAAGTCTGAAGTGTTCTGTTTTATAGCAGTCAACAACTTCCTAGAAAGCTTCTGAATTCTACCCATCAGCCTCCACATCCTCCTGTGAGTAATGTTCACGCTACAGCAGTTCAAACACCCACTGGTCTCTTCATCTAGAAGCAAGGTTTCCAGACGAAGCCAACACCCGGCTGGTCCTTAAGGGCTATTTGCTGAAGTTCTGCCTTTGTCAGTCATTTCTTGTGAGAAGAAAAACAGAAAGGTGAGGGTCTTGTCTTTAGAAAGATGGGGATTTTAGCCTGTATCATTCAAGAAGAAATGTTCTGGGTTTACTTCACTTTATTTTAAAGAAAAAAATTAAAGCAGCCCCAAATCACAGGAATCTGGGGCTGGAAAAAATGTTTCCTAGAAGCTATTAGCAGGGGAAGACAGCACTACTAATGAGATTTCTTGGCAGTCAACCTAGTAACAAAAACCTTTCTGTATTTTCAGTGTTTGTGAGAACTCTTCACCCACTGACTCTTTCCTGTCAATGTCTGTTCACAAGCATTTTTGGGACAGGCGAAGCTCTAGTGTTCCTTCTTTACACATGGAAAAACTGTGGCACTGAGAGTACATCCGTGCACACAGGTACAGCCCAGCAACCCTGCACTCCACAGGCCAGCGCCAGGACCCAAGTCCTGTGGCTCCAGGACCCAAGTCCACAGCTCAGCCACAGCACTAACAGACCACATTCATCTTGCACCTGACTAGCTTAGAGTGCAAGCGTGCCTGCATTCACCTAAGCAGCCATGCCCTAAGAGACTTGCCAAGCATCAAACAAGCTGCCCAGAAACAACAGATTCCTACAGCCCCTGACTGCAGATCTGACTTGGACCATCCTTTGATTCAAGGCTGCATACTCTGATCCATGTCCACAAGAGAACACAAGAGCTAAAGCTCTTATCTTCAGCAACAAGATGCTCCAGTCCCATCAGCCCTTACACCCAACAGAAGATTCTCTAGGGACTCAGAGTTACTACAGAGATATGCATAAATTAATAAAGCAAGCAAAGGAAGGAAAAAGTCAAACAAACAGGCACAAGCTAGATTTAAATTTAACTAAGATAGCTATAACTTACATTTTACAGTAAAGACAGAAGAAACCTTCAGGGATATGATTTCAGCATGTGATGAAGAAAGCTTTTTGACATCTGCAATCATGATCTAGTAGCCACAAAACACTTTTTTAAATCCCTGCTTAAGGACATGCATCTAGAAAGCTGACTAGTTATCATCATATTGGCAGTTTCAGCAAAGACCAAACTCTCTTCACTGCCTCAGGTAGTCCCTTCAAGACACGGGCTGTGAAAAAAACTAGATTGAAAAGGAGATGCTGAGGAAGTACCACTGACTGTAAGTTGCTTAAGTTAGGCTAAGTGCTGAAAAACAGATCTTAATTTCCAAAGAAAAATCTGTTCAAATAAGTTGCAGGCAGACTTGAGCTTATCTGCCTGCCCTACAAATAGGTGTGTGCAAGCCAGACCTATTTAAGGAGCCAGACCTATTTAAGGAGTCATGTGTACTATGTGTACCACAGTCATGGTACACAACATCAAGTGCTGCATGTCTTGTTTTTTGTGTTTGGTTTGGTTGTTTTTTACTTTGGCTGCAATACTAATATTACACCACTTCTAGAATGTGGGGTGGACTGTGCTAACTTGAACAATGTCAAAGCAAGCTCACATCTGTTTAATAGATGCTTAATATCTGCTTGTCTAAGTCTGGTACCTTGTGCTACTATGGCATCCCACTGCACTATTACTCAGTAGCCCAAAAATGCCTTGTGATGCTGCTGCAAGAGTAAGAAAGCATTTTATCAAACTCAAGCAAAAGTTAAGACCCGACAGAGCTGGGTCTCCAGCTAATATTATCCCTGTGTGCCTACAACTATCCCTGTGTACCTTCAACTACCCCTGTGCACCTACAACTAAGGCTCAGGCTACATTTAAACACTCATAATACAAGGGAACAGAATTTGCAGAGTCTGCAGAGCCCCAAAGGCCCCCGACAGCCTCATGGCAAACTCCACTACAAGTGTGCTCAGTTTGAAGTGGGTTCACATTTTTCCAAGCAGCACCCAAGCATATATTTTTCAGTATTTTGACACATGAAGCAATGAAGTTTATTTTCTACCTTAATATTTTGCATATCAATAGGACAAAGATGCTGTGCCTTTTGGGAAAGAAGCAATATGTATGTCATTCTGATTTCCACCTGCGGGCTCTCTTCTTCCTAACCAAAGAAAGGATTAAAATAATGCAGCTTCAACTACTTACATATGAAAAGTCACATGAATAAAAATAAACTGCTGGTATTAATGAATTAACATCTAAAAGGACCACTTTAAAATATAAAATAAGATATTTTAAGCTCTTTCCTTTAGCATTAAACAATTACATACTTCATTGGAAGCTGACCCACATTTAATTTTAAAATATAACTTGTGTTTAATAGATACACAGCCCCGCACTTTGACAATTTCATCTCAGAAGAGCAACAACAGGACTGCATTTCAGAAATCCAACTATTCAGGCACAGATCAAAGTCAACCCTGACACGTTTCTCCTGCTTTTAAAATTAAGGGAAAGAAAATAAGTGGCTTGAACCTCTGTGAATCATTGTTCTGTGAAAGGGTAAAGACTAGTAACTTCTATGAAGGTTTATTATCTAAACTCTGAAGATGCTGCAAAGACTGAAGGTAATAAAATGTTTTATGAACAACTTCACTTCACTCGTTCTTATATAACCGAGTTTATGTGGACTCCTTGGCAGAGCGATGCTGAGAACCTGTAGGGAACTTTCTACACATCCACTTGTCAATGTATTAAAGAAATCATCTGGTGCAGGTCTGAACCTTATGAGCCTTCAATTCCAAACGCAATCTCTTTCTGATCCAAAATCCTCAGGAAGCACATTTCTGAAAAGACTATAGAGAAGCAAGTCACATACAATAAGATAGAGTGATCTCCAATCTCAAGCCCAACAGTTACATTTTAATTTACACTTGAATATATTAATGTTGTTATCCAGTCAGTAAATTAACTCAAGATGCAAGAATAAAAAGCGAAGATGCATAGGGAAAAAGGTCACAAGGTCCACAAAAGTTAAGAACTTCACTTCTGTTTGAAGCATCAGCATTATGTTGTTGAATGCCACAGCTCTCATATAAAGGAATTGCTTAATACATTCCCATTCTGTTTGAAGGGAAATTAAATTTACATTCTTTGGGAATATGGTATTGTAATTAGTTCATGACTTGATTACACTTTGAAGTGAGCCAAGGCTGCATATGGCGCATACAAATTAGTTAAGTTATGGTTACCTATCTGAAGAAAAGCTACTGAGTTAAGAACAAAGTTAGGGACAAAGCCAGAGGAGTCTTTTGTGGCTTTCAGGAAGCATATGTAAAATATCAAATTCAAAACTAGTCTTTACACTTACTGACATCAGGTGGGAACAGAAATTAAAAATAAAAAAACCCCACCAAAACAACCAAACCACATTTCCTAAGCAGCAGAATAAGTTGTTTTTGAAAAATGATCTTTCCATCTCCACCCATACCACCTGTAGGGCAACTTAAAATTGATCTTATTAAAAAAAAAAAAAAAAGGCAATAAAAAATACAAGATTTCCTATCCTGGTTAAATTTGCTGGTTTGATTTATTCCTAGTACTTGTAATTTTTTTAATTTCTTTTACAGACAACCTGAGTTTTATATCATCTATCAAGATGCTCCGATCCACCCAGGTGATGAAATTCCCCTAGTTCACCTCAAAGATACTGAAAAATATTGAAGTGCACAATATAGTGCATCTAAAATTGGCAAAACAAAAAGATAGCCAGTATTATTTGACAGCAAGAAAAGCATTTAAACCTAAAACTAATTCCCAACTTAGCACGTGAACTAAGATAAGTCTCTATCATACCACCAAAATGCAGAAGCTTTTTAGGGTACCAGATCTGATCCTATACACTGAAAATCCTTTTCCATGGGATATGCCAATCAAACCCAACAGCTTATCTGCCATGTTCTCTGGTTCAAAGGTGGGTAAGGACAAAAATATCACATGCCATCATATGCCAGCAGATGAGCCTGGATCGATAAATGCAAATACCACCTCAGAGCTTGCACTTTCCATTCCAAGCAGAAAACGCACCTCCAGCCTTATCTCCATTAATAAAAACAAAAGGATACTTACAAGCAAAGAAAAAAAAGGAAAGGTTTATTCTGCAGACTCCTTGTGCTAACAACTTTCTTTTAGTGAGAAGGAAGAATCCAATACACAAAAGGCAAGTTTTGCCACTACACACACTGAGGAAAGCGTGCATTTTCATAATAATGAATGTAAGGAACCTTATGACAGAAAAACTAAGAACCTGAAGACACAAAACACAGGTCCCACAGATAATCTCAACCCACTACTGGTCCCAACATGGGCCATAAAGATTTTTTTACTTTTGGCTTAAAAACTGCAATGGCAGGAGATTTTCTTTCACTAGCAAGAGAGAGTTTGTTCAGTACATACATGTTCCTTTCAGAGGAGCTCTGCCAACATCTATAGCGACTTTCAGGATTTAAAGATTTCCTCTGGCTACTGCTGAGATGGTACAGCTACCCAGCCTCTTTCACTGGAGACTGTTAAGGAACTTGTTACTTATGTATTTGCCTATCAGCTGGTAAACGTATGATCCTTTTTTATAGAAAAAAAGGAGCCTGGAGAGTCAGCCATATACAATTTCTGTGCAAAACAGTCCCAGCATCTGAGAACACATTTCATTAGGCATGACAGAAAATAATCTCAACCTATGCTGTTTGAAAATATGACGCCAAAAGAAGGTACTGCACCTATCACTGTCCACACAAAAAGTCCTATTTTTTTTCCTTTTACACATTTTAGAGTGCAAAATTAAACAAATAAAAGGAACACTGCATAATTTAGCTTTCATTTTCTATCAAATTGCTCATAATTGTAACCATAAAATGATAATATTCTACCATATGTGCATCTGCAAAGCCGACAAAAGCACTGGTCAGCCTCTGCGAGGGGAAAAATGGACCTGCCGCTCCACCTAGTGACCTCGCTGGATATTACCGCTCCCCGAACCGAACTCTCTTCTCAAATTTTGGGGTTAATTTTGTTACAGAGAGGGATGCAACGCATCACTTTGAAACATGGAAATCTGACCTGCAACCCTCCTGCTACCGATCCCCCTCAAACTGCACTCCCCTCCATCCACACAGGCAGTCAGAGCCTTACCTAAAACACCCACCACTGGAAGTAGTCGCCGGGTTAGTTGCCGGCCCTCCTTTGTGAGAATTAACAAGCCTTCCACAGTAGCCACCGTTACTGTTTACACAAAGCCATTTGTCATATCAGCACCACTCGATATTAAAACAGCCATGTTCTTTACTCTAATTTGACAACGGAGCTCCAGGCAGAAGTCCAAGAGAGATAAGGTGCTTTTAGCCTGTATGGGAATTGAGGTATCTGAGAAAGGATGCTCAGCCTGCTATGTTTAGGCATAGTAAGAGGAGTTTTTTAACACGATAAATGTGAGCTCGGAGTCAGATGCGTGGAGGAAAGGGGATGAAGAGGCAAAAGAGAAGTGGAATGTAAAACCTGAACTTAGTGAGAGCAGAGCTACAGCACCTCCATCTCAATTAAAGAACATGCATAGTAAATCAAAAAGGTGTCTGCTTTGCAGAGAATGAGAATGTGAGATCACAAAACATCAACTCATTTTATAACAAAGCTAATCAGGTTTGGTCTCGGTTACTATCAGAACAGGGATCACCTGAGAATACACAGTGGTGTCTGTCTTGCTGCTTCCTTGCAGGAAACAATCAATCACCACTCTTAATTTTATATACTTGATGTATCTCAGTGAACCTTTTCCATACAGCCCTCAAATGGGAATAACGCTGATGGAGAAAAGCAGGCTGTCCTCCAGCCCAGCTCCCACCACTCTCACAATGAGATTCCTCGTTCGGGGCTGTGCAGGGAGAGGGATAGAGGGGATTCTTTTGTTTGCTGCTTCCTCACATGGTTGCTTCTCTGAGTCAGTCTGCAGCGGGCTCACATATTGCAACTTCCTCTTTACACCTTTTAAACCAGAACAAACTCAGGCACGAGTGTGTAGATTTTAATCTGACTATCTCCAAACGGTGCAAGTGGTGAGATGAAAATCTGTAAGTGTTGCTGAACTGAAATAGAAAAAAAGAAATAAATAAATACCAGCAAGCCAAGAACCCTTGCCCTTCTTAGGCACCTCAGTGCTATAGCTAGAACCACCCAGAATGCACAAACTGCAGATCATTCTAGACAATTTAGATTTTTTTTTTTCTTTTAAAACTATTGCTATTTTGACAGCCTTTCTAACCTTGTTAGAACACAATCTGTTTGCACGCTGTTGATGAGAGAAACACAATGCTCTTTTTCCAACAAGGCAGCTGAGGTCAAATCAAACTCCACACAAGTGCATTAATACCAATTTTAAAGGTGTTCCCAATCCCAAGAAAAGGAAAGCATTCAGTGTCAGAGTGCTCCACAGGTTTTCTTTTCCATCACATGCTGTACATATTTCTAATTAGGTATTTCAGAATGACATCAAAAGCCTCAGAAAGTTGGTCTGTTCCTGTAAGAGCTGGCCTTAAACGTGCCAAACTCAGAAGCCCTGTTTCAGTGAACTGAAGTCAGTGAAGAAAAGATTTAATAACAGCCTCATTATAAGGTTCATTGTTGTAGGACTATTTAATATACAAGATTAACACATCTTATCTCCCACTTTCACTGAAACCTATTATACCCCTCATTAATACATGCACATTTCTACATCATTTACAGCACTAAGGTCTCAAATTGTATTGCCTGAAACAGGGTGTGTTCTGCTGCTCTTCCTTGTGGAAGGCTTTTTTGGGGTGGTTTGGTGGTGGGGTTTTTTTAGTAACAGTAGTGTACAGTAAGCCTCACAGCTCAAAATGGAGGACATGGATAGGTAAACTAAAGGGGGCTGTTTAAAACTGAGAGGAATTAAAAATACTTTTTTGCCAGCACTCTGAATTTCATTTCTTGAAAGTTCCCCCACATTCAGACCAAAAGATGACACATCTCCACCCTAAAACAGGAAACTTCCACCATCCTAATGAATAATGATATTCTTTCCTCCTGACAATATGAGATTCAGAAGTGGGCAAAGTGAACCACAGCTCCTCAAATTAACAGGCATTTTAAAATTCTTCAGATCTGGATCATCAGAGAAGAAAAGAAAGCTACATGGTATGAACAGTACAACACCTTCACAGATCACATACATCTGCGTCCATAAATATACCTGGACAGAGCATAACAATGTACATTAATATTATGTGAAGGGGAGGGAATAAAGTAAGGGAAAAATAATACATTTTTATATTCTCAGTAGACCAAAGGGACCAAGCTGGTCTTTATCCTTGAACAACTTGGAGAACTGTTATGGGCCAGATAAATACGGGACTCAAGACATAAAATTGCTACTGAAAGCATTCCAAAACAGAGAATACACATTTGTCCAGCAACTGAACAAGCAGATTCAGGTGTTTATGAGTTCTACTGTACTTCTACCCACCAGGTTCCAGACAAAGAAACAGAGGAGATCTTTCAGAGTTCCCCTAAGCTGCAGAATCAGTCTTCACAGAAGGCTGTAAACATTTAAATTCTACGTAGACACAACTAAGCAGTTTTCTAACAACCACAAAATCCAGTGTGATCAAAACCACAGAGAAATATTCTGACTGCATTTTTTAATTAGGGATTTCTGGACATTGGGAGACTTTTTCTGGCAAGTATTGCCAATGGCTTATCCTGTCCTTATCCTTTGCCACACACTTGTGTCTACTGTCAGCGTTAAAATGCCAAACTTGGTTGTTTGACATTGTACAGACCTTTTATGCTCTCATCATACTGCAATTAATAGGTTATATACATTAAAACTTGCTAAGCATAGTGAAGGTACCTCTCCTCCAACCATCTGAGAAGAACTGCTACCACTCAAATTGTCACAAAGTCTGTTAACAAAATTCCCTTTTCCTCACACTTGAGCTTCCAAAGCTACTCTATGCCAACAAAAATCCAATTCTGAAACAAATGTTTGATATTTATTGAAGAGGAAGAAAATGACTGACTTGGAATGATTCTACTGGGAAGTACTGATAGCAAAGACTTAACTTTCAGGAGCAAAACATGTAGGTCCTGGGATTTTTTTAGTGTTCTTTAAGCAATTTTATCTTTAAGATAAAGAACAATATTCTGGCTGATTGGTTTTGTATTAGAAAAAGGGTGTTGCCAGGAGAGACCTATTCCTGGAGTCCCACTGACCCATTCACATTTACTTTTGTCTGTTTGGGAGTTTACATGCCTGTAGGTAAAAATAACTTTCACGAGGCTCTGAAAGTGCTATCTCCAGCAACAAAAACACCCATCTCATCCCTATATCCTCAGATTTATTACCACAGAAGAACATCTGGCATTCAGGAGGTCATTTTCACTTCTTCACACCAAGATACCCAGCTGAATGTCTATAAAACAAGGAAGTTCAATGTATTACTGGGGAAGACAAAGAACCTTTTCTTCATAGCTATGACTTTTTAAAATTTTTTTCTCCTGGTATAGTTCTCCATTCCTCCCAGAGAAACACTGGGAAGTGTTAGCCTTGAGGATATCAGCACTGGAGGGCTGTTACTCCAGAAGACAGGAATCGTGAAATCTAATGTCAGAAGTGCTCATCAGAAGAAAAAATAGCTGAAAAGAGTTTGCATAAAGACAGTTACTGGCAGCAAGTAAATGATACTTTCAGATATCCTCCTCTCAGAGGATTAATATTTGCCTAAGCAAATAGCTCTTTGGCAAATGCTTTACCTATTGCAATACTGTCAGAACCACAGCCTCCATGCATACACAGCCGCTCTCCACACCACAAAAATCCGTGATTCAGTGGGTCTGCAGGTATCCCAGAGCTCACCATGGATGCTTACAAGAACTCAGACTAAGTCAAGTACTGAAGAGGTCTTCTTGTAAAATACATTCCCGTGATTGTAAAAAATTTCTGAGACATCAAACCAAAGAAATATAAGCAAATGGGGAGAAATATTCATCATGGAGACTTTATACAATAAAGGCTATAAAAATCATACAAATTAGGGGTATTCTCCAGTCCAAAGGTCATCAAGCTAACCTGCACACTGAGCTACATGAGAAAGTCCATTTTTTGCCAACAAGGAGGAAAGGAAAACAAGTGTATGTGAGCACCTCACAAGAGCCTCGGACTAGAAGCAGGCTTTCAAGAGAGGACAACAAATAAATATGAATGAATAAATAAATAAATCTAGAGATCTGCTTTCCTCACAGAAGTTTAAAACACAAGACAGGAGACTGTTCAGTGAACAGTTCAGTGAGCCAGAACACAAGATCCTACAGGTCTCCAGTGGTAGTCCTGCCAAGCCCAAGGCAGAAGAGCATGAACATTCAGTGAGGTGGCCTCATTGATAAACATCACGGAGACCACGGAGTAGCGATAACCCCCAAAGAATTAACTTTTTAAGCACAGGATTAAATTAGAAGCAAAGACTGCAACAGAGCAGCTCAGTACCTCTCCTTAATTTCAAAAGATTAAGGAAACACCCATACCTTTTCCATCTCAAATGGAAACTTACTCCAGTGCTAATCACTAGGAAGTTTCATCACTGCAGTATCTGAATACCTTACAGGTATCAAAGGACTTACTGTCATCATCCTTATGTTCAGCCTACAAGGAAGGTCACATTTCATAAAAGGGAAGACAAACTACAGATAAGGTACGTGATTTACATAACTTTACAGATGTCTGTGTGGCACAAGTAAGAGAATTCATGTGACTCAGATCTCAGAGTGCTTCCACAACAGCTATAGGCACGATTGTTTCAGGACTGTTTTCTGAACCTTCATGCCTTGTACTGGCAATGTAGCTCTGTGGTCAGTCTCCCTAACAGTCTGATATCTAACTGAATCAGAAAAAAAAAGGAACCTGCACTTTCCTCTTTTTCTTGACAGTTTTCACCAGTAAGGTATTTCATATATTCTTGCCTTCCCCTTCCAAGGATTACGATGTGAGAACTGTAGCAAGATAGGGGGAAAAATTAAAGCAGTAACTGTACCATAACACATCTGCCTCTGAAGTAAGAAGGAACAGACAGCACCAAAACATCTTCAGATCTGACAGGTTGCTCTGCTACCAATCTGCACTAGCAGGTGAGACATGTCATGTCATGACAAGTATCAGAAATAAAGGAGCTTAATGCAACTGCAAGTGTTTTAAATGATTTCTCTCTATCGTGCAACAGGAGACGAAAAGCAGTTCTAACAAAATGTGGAGATTTTTCTCCCCTGAGCTGCAAAGCTTTAAAATTAGCACTTTGTGTGTGCTTGTTCTTTTAATGTCTGCATTTATTAAGGAGCAAAACAACCATGCATCTGAAATGCCAGAGAAATATGGATCCATAAATAATGTCACATTCCTATTCGCACCTAATCTAAATATTTATGTAGTAATTTACCAGCAAAAGATGCAAACTATTCTTTAAATGTTACATTGTATTAAAGGTTAACCACATGACATGTTTTGTTATGAGGCTCTGAATTATGTTTAAGGCACATTTTTATTTTCAGTGGAAGTTCTGGTGTTGGAATGGATGGACAAAGGCAAGGAAGTTTAGTCACCTCTCAAAGATGAATGCAGAAGTTCAGCCTGCATAGCCATAGGCCATGCAACACAGCAGCATACTGATTGAGAGAGGATGGGCCACCTTCTTCACAACTGGAAGAGCTAGAAATAGATCTATTAGTGAGGCTTGGTTCTTATAGGAAGACTGATGATGCTGAGTTTCACTCAGAAAAGCAGCCTCTACTTAAATCAGTGCCAATTCGAAAAGGTGTATACACAACCCTAGAAATGTTAAATGTAACAGCAGAACTGCCCCCAGTATACACACACACCCTCAGATTTTGTAACGTAAAT
>VZTU01007177.1:3604-85260 GCA_013400835.1 Zapornia atra
TTTTTTTTCTTTAAAAAAACCCCCCAAAATTCCCCATAGTGTCACGGAAAGAGCGCGGTGTTAACCGCGGCTGCAGAGCTCTCCCTACTCGCGAGCCCCAAATGTCAAAGGCGGGGGGGGTGGGGGGAGGTATTTGTACGTAGCGGGAAAAAGAAGAAAAATCAGATAGAGCTGGAGGAGAGAGGGGCGCGAGGGAGGGGGTGAGAGGGTTTTGGCTGTGCCGGAGCTGACACGGTGCGTCTCCACTTCCAGCGAAGCGGGAGCGACTCCGGCATCCCTCTCTCTTCCTCGGCGATTTGCTTCCCCGGGAGCCGGGAGTTCTTCGGGAGCCCCGCGGCTTCCCCCGTGCCGCAAGCCCCGGCGCTCTGCGGGGCAGCCCCGGGAGCTGCCGATCTCCCCTTGCCCCTCGCTCAAACGTCTCCAAATGGCTTGGGCAGCCCCGCGGAGGGGGGGGTCGAGGGCGGGTGGCGGAGCCCCCTCCGTTCCCCCAATTCGCTCTCCGTGCGGTCAAGTCCTCAGAACGGGCTGGAAAAGGGAAATTTTGGGAAACCTGTGGAGGGAAAGGACGTGATCTGCGCGTCAAAGCGAAGCTGAACGATCAGCAGCCGCTGTTAACCCAAGTCACTTCTACTGAGATTTTGGAGATTTTTAATTTTTTTTTTTCGGTCTGGAAGCTTTTTTAAAAATCTTTTTTCCTTTTTTTTTTCTTTTCTTTTTTTCTGCATCTAGAGCTGCGTGATTTCGTAACTCTTTTTTCAGACATCGTTGTCTATACCCAGCATACGCGGTCAGGTTGTTAAAAAGATTGGGTGGGGTTGGGTTTTTTTGCTCGTCCCGACTGGATCCCGGCAAGATTTAATTAACCCCCTGCGCCTCATCCCGTTCCCCTTACCGACCACGCCAACTAACCGGGCAGGCTGCGGGCAGCGCGGGGCTGCTCCGCGTTACCGGGAAGGTACGAGGCAGCGTGTGCGAAATGATTGCAGCCTTTCAGGATGTTACTGAGCTTAAATCAAAGTCCCGGGACGGTAAGAGCAAAGAACTGGTAGCTGTCCAAGAACAAAATCGTTATTTTTAATTGAGTCGAGGTTTTTTTGGTTTGTTGGTTGTTGTTGTTTTGTTGAGGGTTTTTTTTTCTTTTTCTTTTTTCTTTTCCCCTTCTTTCCTGGAAATTGTCTTGGTTCTGTATAAATTAGTGGAGGCTTTAAAACATACTCGTCACGACTGACTGGCGGGAGGATGCATACAGCAAATAATGACACTCTTAGCGAAAGAAATACAGTAACCCGGGGCTGGATAGCAGCGTCCCAGCCGCGACTCGTCTTTTCCTGTGTGTTCGCGGTTTTCCCCCCTCCCCCCCCTCCTCTTCTCTTTTAATCTTTTTAATATATTTTAAACTTCAATTATTTCAGAGCTGCGGTCAAGAGCAGGGGGTGTCATTTCAGAAATACCCCCACCCCCGTGGCCCCCGAGCCACCCTTGGCCGGANNNNGCCCCCGAGCCACCCTTGGCCGGAGAGAGGCTGCCGGGCACCGGGGCCAGGGCTACGGGGGACTCGCTTCTCTCCAGCCGCAGATGTTAAATAGCTCTCCCCTTTTCGTTCCCCAATCCAAAGATTTGGCTGATAATAACTAAATCTCTGTGTGACGACCCGCTTTCTTGCCAGGCTCAACACCCAGCTTATCCCCTCGATGGCAGGTTTCTGAGGGTCCTGTTTTCGGACGCGCTTTTCTTCGGAGAGGGTCCCAAGCTCACGTTTTTATCTCATGTCCCCCCGCCCCCTCCTCCGTCCTTCCCCCGCCCCGGTGACACCGGGTTGCCGGTTTCATCTCTTGTCAAACTTGGCTTAGGGTTNTCTTGTCAAACTTGGCTTAGGTTTAGGTGTAAATTCAAATAGTGTGAGCGCAACAGACGCCTGCGTTATCTTCCTATTTGTTAACTAAATAAAGCGACTTTAAATCTCGCCGTTAAAAATCCCAAATACTCTGCCCTTTGGGTGTCTGCTGGTACTTTTATTTCTCCCGGCACATAAAGAGTTATTTAACATATAGAAAGAAGAATCACCTCCTTTTAGCAGAAGGTCAAACGGTGCAATTAAGCAAAAAAAAAATAAATATAGATATATAATCAGAGAGTAGGGAAAGGCTGGAATAACGCTGTAAAAAAGCATCAGAAAACTTTTCTTTTTAACCCCATCCCCCCCACACACCCCAAGTCTAACCGCCTTTTGGACTTGAGATCAAGGTTATTTCCTCGTCCGGGGAAGATACGGAGCTCTCAGGGGCCCGATCCTGTTCCCAAGGGCTAGTTCCCAGTGAGCTTGGTGGCGGGGCCGGGTGCCGGAGGGAGGTCCTGGCACTGAAGCCGTGTCTACACTCAGCTCTTGGTCAGGCGAAGCGGGGTGGAAAAGCCGCTGGCAGCCCGCTGCAGATCTGCTTCCCGGGCTGGTTTTGGCTTCCGGGAAAATGAGTAGTTACTGTAAAACGTTCGAGTTGCTCCGATGGAAACTCTCCGGTGTGTTGGAGATAACGCAGAGACCGAAACGGTAATGACACCGACTCGAAAAGTAACTTCTGACTCCCCGAAAAGCGAGAAAAACTTTCAGGACCCGATAGCTAACGACAGTCATTTCCATCCCGCTCCCCTGAAACCAAACCGCGTGTGTTTGGGGGAATTTCAGGCTTTCCTTTTCCTTGGGGACCGGGAGAGCCCCTCTTTCGCCACCGCCTGTCCCGTGGTCCGTGGGGACGGCCGAGGCTCCGTCTCCATCACCCGCAGGCTTGGCAGTGGGGCAGCGGGGTCTCCCTGCGGCCGGTATTCGTTTTTTTTCCCGTTGCCCCCCGTGCCCCCTTGCCCGCCCAGAGCAGGGCAGAGGTGCCGGGGACCGCCGGGCGCTGCCGGGGACCGCCGGGCGCTGCTTTCGCCACCGCCACCCGCCGCCACCTGCGCTGCGCTCCGCAGCCGCGGCAGCAGTTCTGCAGACTTGCACCCGCTTTCCAGCCACTAATGCTTCTCAGTTGTGTGTCAGGGTTTGGGTTTTTCTTTTTTTTTTTTCCCTTTTTTTAAAGATTATGATTGTTTCTCTGCAGCAGCCTCTTATCTTTTTCTCGCAGACACTCGAGCCGGTGAAACCAGTGGGCGTGCAGGCAGTTGCGGCAGCCCGGAGATCTCGGTGTTCTTCCCCTCTCCTCCACACGCTGCAGTTAAAAATGCTGGCGGGGTGGTGATTCGCCTCCAGCTGCTGCTGCTGGTCAGTATTTACCACCAGACAGTCATTTATCTCCCGGGTTCAGCTCTTTTTTTTACCCCCCCACCGGAAGGGCAGTGCGAACTCAATTCGTGTTCGGCCATTTTCTGCAAACTTGACACCCCGAACTTGACACCACGAGCTGCGGATTTGTCCGTGCTCGGACTTTTTTGGGAGAGCTGAAGCGTTGCTGGCGTTCCCTTGTACACGGTAACTGCAAACACTACAGCTGGAGATGCAAAGCAACGTGTGGGTGTCCATAGGCAGAGCCCCTGCTCCTTTTCTCCACCGTGTCTCTGTGGCCGTGGCCGTAGGCTGTCCCGGGGCACGATCAAACCCTTCCCGTGGCCCTGGGACTGTCACCGAGGGATGCACTCGCCGAGTCCCTCCGGTTCGTGCCGCCTGGCCGGTACACGGGCGGCGATCCTCGCCTTAAGGCAACCCGGGGGATGCGTCGGAGGAAGATGGGTACCCGTGGAGGAGCTCTGGGAGTGCTGGGACAGCCTAGGATTTTGCTGGGAGAGTCTGGATCAGTGCTGGGACAGTCTGTGACTGTGCTCAGACAGTGTTGGGACTATCGGGACGGTGCTGAGACTGTCCTGGGACAGCGCTGGGACAACGCTGGAACAGTTTGGGGCAGTGCTGGGACAGCCTGAGACTGTCCTAGGACAGTCAGAGTAGCACTGGGACAGTCTGTGACGATGCTAGGGCTGTCCTGGGACAATGCTGGGACAGTTGGAATAGCCTGAGATTGTCGCGGTGCAGTTAGGATAGTGCTGGGACAGGTCTGGGACAGCTTGTGACTTTGCTGGGACAGTGCTGGCCCAATGCTGGAACAGTTGGGACAGTGCTGGGACAGTCTGGGATTGTGCTGGGACAATGAGGATAGTGCTGGGACTGCTTGGGACTAAGCTGGGACAATGCTGGGACGGTGCCGGGACAGCTGGGGCGGTGCTGGGCAGACTGGGAGAGGGCAGCGCCAGGAGGAGCGAGCAGCCAAGCCGGGTCGGGGTGGGGCTCCCCCCGCTCCTAGTGGGGAGCTCACGGGGGACACCCCTTGCCCCGGCCCGCCTCGCCCACGCCGGGCTTCCCCCGCACGGCGGCACCGGGGCCTCTGGGCGGCCGCTCCGGAAGGTCTGTGCGGGGAAGGGCTGGCCTGCGGGGTTGGTCCCGGGCTCTCCGCGCAGCTCTCCCGGGGTTCCCGACAGCCGTCCGCTGCCTCTCCCCACGCTCTCCGGTAACACCGGGCAGCCGTGCTGCAGCGTTCGCAGAGCGTGTCCCCGCATCCCCGCAGCTCTTCCATGCAAAACAAATCAAAATCAAGCCCGGAGCTCGAAGAGGCGGCCGATAACATCAACCCCTTCTGGCTTCTCCACAGCTGCGCCCAATGCACCTCGTGGCTTCCTCCCTCGGTGGTTTTTTGTTGTTGGTTTTCCCCCCTCCCGGAGACACCGGGCGGCCGCGGGGCACCTGGGGGGAGCGGAGCTACCGATGGTCCCCGCTCCTGCTCGCTGGCGACCTGAAACGTTCCCCTTAAGAGAGCTTGTTTTGCCCGTCCGTTTGCCCCAGCAGAGTCGGGCCTGTTGGCTGGAAACTCAAGGGAAAAAGGCCAAAATAAAAAAAGCTGCCACTAACTTTTTTTCTTCTCCTTTTTCTTGTCTTTTTTTTTTTTTTAATAAATATTTTTTAAAGCTTAAGAGTTCTGTTTGTGCCTCAGCCGTGGCCTTGCAGAGCTCCCAAGCAAGCTGGAAGCTGCTGGAGCACTTTACCTAACCATGACTGTGGGATAACGGTTTCCTTCCAGGAGAATAACTCGGATTTATTATACAGACTCATAGCACAAGGTATCAATATTCATCCATTGAAATCGAAATTTATTTGCACTCTGAAGCGCCGGTGGCTCTGAAAAGCTGTTTTCTTCATTACTTTTGCTTAGAGACGTAAAATGCAATTCTTTCTTGGCCACGTGCTTTTAGCAGATCAAATTCATTAAAGACGTGTGTTTCCTGCGGTCCCACAGGACAACCTCCAGCGCCGGTGAAATTTTATTTGACTTGGCAATGTAACAGTGGGGGATTTGACTCATCAAGATGTAAATTAAGAGTAAATAGAGAAAAAAGTGTTTCTCTGCATACATTTGAATGGATATTTCCTCATTTAAGTAGACTAATTAATAATACTTCTCAGTCATAAATTAATAACCGCTCTAGGGGGAATTCGGGGAACAGGAACCAAAGTGATTAGTGTGCTAAAGGGCTGATGGATGGAGAGACTTTGTTCAACCTCTGTGATGTGCACAGATGGAAAGGAAGGCGGTTGGGGTAACGAAACGTGTTTGCGGCCGAGGGGAGAGTTGCAACGTGCAAAAGGAATAGTGCTGCTTCTCCCACCAGCAGCGTCTAGCGCTTAAGGACAATCCTAAATCAGCCTAGAATTCAGACTGGTTTGGGGTTGTTGCTGTGAAGGTATGCAAACTCTGGAGAGAAATGAGGTTTCAGAAGCGTCATGTGCCTGGCCTGCCCTATCGCCCAGCTCTGTGGGACTCAGCGTGACACCACTGCATACTGCCACTCCTCTGAGAGTCCAGATCCTCTCACGTATTTCACAGCAAATTGAAGCACTTGGATCAGGAGCTTGGATCCTACTTTAGAGGCCAGGTCCCCGAAGTCTAGGTGTGGTAGCATCTAGCTTATAGATACTCTAACAGTTATGTTGCTTTTTCCTTATATTGCAGTAATTCTTCTCCACAAGGAAACACAACAGCCTTGGGAAAGCATCTGAAGGAGAATCATGTGTCCCCAGGATTAGCATTTCTTCACTTTAATAGGTATTTTCTTTTTCTTTTTTTTTCTTTTTAAAATCAACTGTTATACCCTGTTCTTATTTGTAGTTGCCTACTTGGCTAAAGATCGTTTTGGGAGACTTCAGAAACCACCTAACTCATTATAGCAATTCCGTATGCTGACTTGGAGTGATGATGGAGAGTTGTAGAAGGCTTACAAAGTGTGCTAGTCACGTCGTAGCCACGATAGCCTAGGGCTGTAAGCAAGACAGCTCAAAATGCTAAAATGTTACACGAAAAGGAAGTCTGCCTAGCTGTTAAAAGCATGTCAGTGTAAAATGATATTCAGAAAGTATTTGCTCATCATTAAATGGTTACCTCATTTCAGTAAAGGCAGCTTGCCTTTTATTACAGCTCAAGTGGTTCAACTCTGTATGACATGACAAAGGCTGCAAGTTAACGTAATTAACACATCTTTGCTTAGACCCGGGCTTTCCACATGTCACACACAACCCTTTCTCATACACATCGGCTAACTCTGATACCAATTTCAGGGAAGGCAGCAGCAACACCTAATTCACTGCCTAGAAACACATCTAGTTCAGAAACTTTGGCAAAGCTCTCCCCTTGAGACTCTTACCCATCTGAAAGCATCTTGAATTATTTGGTGCTTGGGTAGCTCAGGTGGGCCTGGATCCTCTCATGTCTTCTGGCATCCTTGGGTATCTGGCTCCTGTTTAAGTATTTCTTATTGGGTAGTAGGAGGTAAGTGTCCGAGTAGCTTCAGATTTTGAGCCTTGTTTTTTAATTTGATATAAAGTCAAGGATCTCTCACTGCACCTGTAAGTGTACATTTACTAGAAGGTAACCCTGGGCAGGAATATCCTGCTGCTCATGAGAGGATTTCAGCTGTCCTGGTCTGGTGTCCTGCACTGCACTGTTAGAGAACTGAGCTCTGATTTGTACCCGGCAGGTTTTGTAGGAGTAGATCTCAGCTCCTGGGAACAGGAGGGAAGCATCAGTCTGTTGAAAAAGTACTTAGAGCTGCACTTGATTCTGTACAACTTTGGAAGGAAAAAGAATAAAAGAATGAAAGTATGGGGGAGGAGGAGGGAAGTGGAAAAAAGTGGGTTGGGACGGCACAGCAAGACAAGGAAGAGTGAGTTATGTGTCTGCCTACCTGGGGTAATATGTAAATCAGTGTATAACTGGGAAACTTGCATAATGTTCTCAAAACTCATATGATACGTAATATGGCAATAGAAAGAGTCGTAACTGAGGGATGCTCATCCTGAGTATGGATAGATGGGTAGAAGTTTTGCGCTTGGCTTCAGTAGAAACTAGCTTCAGCTGTTCTAGAATCCTTCTCTAGCGCAGTGCCACTCAGAAGGACTCTTATCTGAGAGCAGTTACTATGTCTTTGTAATAATTTTGTATATGTATATGTGTATATGCATATAATAATACGTATTTTATATATAGAAAATGGCTTTTCACTGCTGTCATAATTAAAGTAGTTCTTTTCTTTACATTTATGCATTTATTTCTAAATTTGGATGGTGACTGCAGGAGCAGGTACAGTATATAACATATGTCTGACAGACTGACCTATCTCAGTGTCCCAGGAAAGTCAGCTGCTTGTCTTGTCCCTCATGCCAAGTTTGAGTGAAGAAAAGGGCCTTGAGTGGTCTCCCAGTGCTCAGTACATTGTGGGTCAGTTAAGGGCTTCCCACCAGGCAGGAAGCAACTTGCACAGGGACCTTCCCAGGACAGCAGATGCCTTCCCAGAAACTCTCACTGAGGAAATTACAGTTCACAGTACTCTGCCTGAATGTGTTTTATCATGTAGAAGGCAATTTCATAGAAATAGTTGAAAGTATAGATGTGATATTGATATCAAATGTGTATGTGGGCTACTTGTATCAGCTGATCGAAGAAACAAGACACAATTAGCAGAATTATGTTTTTTTAACAGTTGCTCTGAATGTTCTCCTGCCAGAACTGCTGTCCTCAAAGAGCTCTCTAGAATATATTAAGTGCCTTTGCCACCTTGCTACAAAAGTTGTCTACCAGGAAGGTTTCTGATTGTCTGTACTCCTTCCTTTCGGAGCCCTGGGTCTCTGAGGAAGGAAAATAAGCATGTCATATGAAAACCCCCAAAAGTTCATACTTGATACTTTAACTTCCCTTTGCAAAGCAGCTGCTGCATTTGCACGTGTGGGAATCTGGTGAGCCATACAGTCTTAGGCTGAGGATTTCTATTCACTAGGGATTAGCTGAACTGTTTTCCTAAATCAGTCACCAGATCTGGATTCCAAATTAACAAAGTGGTGCTGAGCAATACTGTAGACTCTAGGTAGCAGCTTTGCAAATTTATTCAATGAAAGCACTATAAAAGCAGGCTGTCTAACTGCCTTAGCTTTAGTGCAGTGAACTCTGAGAACTAGCAGACTTACTGAATTTATAACAAGTAAAAAGCTCAGGTTCATTCAGCTCCAAGGATGCTGAATGAGAAATGCTGGTCTTTGCACAATTACTTTAAACAACTACTCACAACAAGAAAAGTTTAGGAGATGTAGAATGACTGTATCCTAGAAAATAGTGTTAGAACTGAGACCTCAGGGATCACTGAACCTCTCCCGTGCCCTGATGACCCGCTATCCCTCTGTCTTTTCCATTTGTCTGGCCCGTTCTGAAAGGCATCCAGGGATGGGGATTTCACACACCCCCCGTGCAAACTTTGCTGGTGTTCATCCATCCTTCGTATCAATGATCCTTCATACAGGAAGTCTTTTCTTGGCATGTTTCCCATAGTCATCTGTGCCAGTCCTTTTGCTATTTTTTGAAATAGTTTTTGTTTGGTTTGGGTTTTTTTTTACCCTCTGACAATTCCTCTCTCTTTTCTGAACTTGGTCTGACTTCTCTTTTACCATTTCTCAAACTCAACTCACTATTCCAGCTAAGATTTTGCTGCTGTGGAGGGAGCAGACCTGTCTCCTAAAGGCTGTTTTACTCTTTATGGTCCCACTATGGGGTTTCCTTTTTTGTTTTTAAATTGCAGCAGTGCAGTTGATTATATCCCAGCTGTGCTCCCCGCTCCCCTACCTCCTTTCCACGGGGCTGCTGTCTCACCAATTCTTGTCCAGCCTGTATTTGTGCAGTGTGAAAGTGCAGGACTTTGCATGTATCTCTGTTGATCTGCCACCTATTTTAAAGTCTATTTCACCAATTTGTTAAATAAGCTGAACTTCAGTTCTATCTCCCAGTGAGCTGGCAGCCTCTCTTAGCATGGGATCACCTGCAATGATAAATAAGGTTATTTTATCTTCCCTTATTCAGGTTGATAATGGAAATATCGAGAAGCCCCAAATTTAGCACAGATTCCTGGGGAATCCCACTCTATACATCGTTCCATTTCAATAACTAACCATTGATAAATGTTCCTAGTGAATGACTTCCCAGCCAGTTCGTACTCATCCCACGTTAGTTTCCTCTAAACCATTTTTCTCTGCCTTAGGTAGAAGAAAAATACGTCAGATATGACACCTCCTGTGTCTCCCATCTGTTATGCTCTTACAGAAGGAAACTAGATTAGTATGTCACCACCTTATCTTAGCCAGGAAAGACTATATACACTTGATTCAAGCCTTTATGAGCAGCAGTTTCTGAACTGTCCCTCAAGTGAAGGCACTGCCTATGAGGGGATTCACAGATTCATTGAGTCGTAGGGGTTGGAAGGGGCCTCAAGAGATCATTGGGTCCAACCCCCCTGCCAAAGCAGGTTCCTTAGGACAGGTCGCACAGGTAGGTGTCCAGATGGGTCTTGAATATCTCCAGAGAAGGAGACTCCACAACCCCCCTGTCCCAGGGCTCTGTCACCCTCACTGGGAAAAAGTTCTTCCACATATTAGTGTGGGACTTCCTGTGCTCCAACTTGTGGCCATTGCCCCTTGTCCTGTCCCCACAGACCACTGAAAAGAGGCTGGCCATTTTCCTGTGTCCCACACTTCAGATATTTATAAACATTGATCAGATCCCCTCTCAGCCTTCTTTTCTCAAGGCTGAACAGCCCCGGTTGGAGGCACCAACCTGACTGAAATCATAGCAGAGAAGTGGGGTTGATAAGCTGAAGTACATCTGTCAGAGTTAATGTGGTGTCACAGCCTGGGCAGTGGGGCTGCTTGAGCAATCTGATGTGAGACACTGGCCTAGAGTTTTAATCGATTGGTCTTTTCTACGGGTGAGTATGGTGTCTGGAGACACCAGCGTTTGATCCAAGGGACATTCAGATGCCATTTGTAGCAAAAGAAAAATAAACCAGTTGGGTCTCTGGGACACACCAGAAGGAAACCAAACCATTACAATATTACTTTCGTTCAGATACGTAAGGAAAATGCACTGAAAATGCTCTACACAGGGATGGGGGAAATGCAACATGCATCCAGAGGTCTAAAACCTGAGTCCCTATTTGATCACCCTCAACACAGTGTACACCATGTCACATCTTTATAGTCAGGAGAGAGAAGTAGGTACCTTGAGCATATGATTAATTCAACCTGTTCTGGAGAGGAGTTGCACACAGAAATGCCATTTGTGTAGAGCTTGATCTGACAGGTCAGAGGTAGCCATCTGCATTTTAGATGTCTAATGTTAAGTTATACAATTTTTGCTTTTTGTGTGTGTGTCATGTGCATAATGAAACACTTCTGGTTTCTATTAATGGTTTTGAAAAGAGAGGCAAAATCTCTGCATTGGGAATAGCCTGTTGATTCCGATCAACGGGGAAATTTGATGTCAGCAGGGCACTATTTAAATCTACAGTATCCAAATGCCCCCCATTATAACCCCATATTTAATAATGAGCTTTTTATCTGTTGGATATATCACTTCTCTCATAACTGCCATGATTGCTCTTGATGCCTAGTTCATAATTGCAGGTTTAGGTTGATCCTCTCCTAGTCCTGAAGAAAAAACCTTAAGAGGAAAGCAGACTTTTTGGCTGGCATGGGGGAGTTCCCGTTAAGAAACAGCCACTGTCAGGGCCCTCTGTATCAAAACCTCCTCGCAGTAACACACAGAAGTTGATCTCAATAGATTTTAAATGAATTTTTAAATTCATATTGTGCTACTGTATCTGTGGACCCCGATGGTGAGTGTCACTGGTGGAGTTCCAGAAGACCGTGCCTGACCTGGGGCCACTGGCTTGTGCCTTGCTACTTGAGGGGTTATAGAGGCCAGAAGGGGCATGGGGATTTTGTTGTAACCTGATAGATCTAATGACCTTGTTAATTTGTAAGGTCATGCATGAGTATTAAATTCTGGTGGCGTGTGTGACTACTCTTCAAGGCTTGGTTATCTAAAAGCCCACCATGCTGAATAACAATTTTCAATGTACTTTCCACACACCCCCTCCCCCCCGCCCCCCAAGGCACAGAGAAGAGCCGTGGTGTGTATGCAGCTATGGCAGTGCGCAGGGCATGAGGCACACCACGGCACGCTAGATTTTTCCCTGGAGTGCTGTGATGCAGATAGGACTGTGTGTCCTGAAACTGGACTGGGAAATTCAATGGAATTCTAAAACTGGGTAAAAGCCCCTAAGAAAAAGATAACAGCAATAAAACAATTAATTGCAGAAAGGAAGGAGGATAGGCAGGCGAAGCCCACGCAGGTGACAAAGGAAAGCTTGGCTTTAAAACGTTAATTGCCATGTTTATACATCTCCCAAACATTGCTTTGATGGAAGGCATGGTAGTACTGCTGTAGGACCCCACAGAAGTCATGGGTATATGCTTGGGCCTTCTAGATCAACTTAGAAGGTACGTTTTTGACTCTGGGTATAAGGACATCGAAATACAACGTCAGAAAATTGCCTTAGTTCAGTGCCAATGATTGACATGGTTTCTGAACCCTGCTAGAAGATTATGAAGTTGCAGTTTTCATGGTGATCCCCCAACCCATCTGCTTTGAAAATCTCAAAGGGTGAGATCATACTTCTGGGGCTGTGTTAACATTATTCTGCAGGGAAGTCACTGAAGAAAATGAAAGTGATCTTTGCACATAGCAGAGATGATACTACTGCATTCTTTCAAGTTTTCTTTGATATCTTTGTTTCAGAGAATTTACAGAAAATTAAAAAAGGTACAAAAATACTGCATGAAATTGCATGCACAGTTTTGTGTCACTGTTTGCTACATAATATACAGAGTTACTATCCTAAGTGATTCATGTGGCTGTAGATGAAAGACTGCTTTTGATACATTAAAAAGATTAAATTCCTCAGTTTGTAGATTCAACAATAATGTAGTTAGGCAGTTGGGTTTTTTAAAATTTGCAAGTGCTATACCCCCTATCTCCAATAAGTAACACAGGAGAACTAGTGACAGCCAACATGGAGAAGACTGAGGTGTGCTCAATCATTTTTTTTTCCTCAGTTTTCAATGGTAATCTCTCTTCCTACATCTCTCATGCTCCTAAGCCTCAAGACAGGGATTTTGGGGATGAGGTCCTTTTAATTTTAAGTTAAGATCAGGTTTAAGGCCACCTGAGGAACCTGAACCTGGTTCATGGGATCCAAACAGCTGGACACCAGGGTCCTTAGGGAATTAGCTAATGTATTTTCCAGGCCACTCTCCATCATATTTGAAAGATCATTGCAGTCAGGCGAAGTCCCCTGTGACTCTTTGGCCAAGAGTTAGAGTCAATGGCTTGATGTCCAAGTTGAAACCAGTAAAGATTGATGTCCCTCAAGGGTCCATACTGGGACCAATAATATTAATATCTTCATCAACGACATAGACAGTAGGATTGAGTGCAGCCTCAGAAAGTTTGCAGATGACATCAAGCTGAGCAGTGCAGTTGATTTGCTAGAGAAAAAGGAGGCCATCCACAGACACCTTGACAGACTTGAGGAGTGGACCCCTTCATGAAGCTCAACAAGGCCAAATTCAAGGGCATGCACATGGGTTGGAGCAATATCCAGTATTAATATAGACTGATGTATGATGGATTAAGAGCAGCCCTGAGAAGGACTTTGGGATATTACTGGATGAAAAATTGGACATGAGTCAGCAATCTGTACTTACAGCCCAGAAAGCCAGCCAAAGTATCATGGGTTGTATAAAAAGAAGCATGGCCAGCAGGTCAAGGGATGTGATTCTCCCCTTGTACTCTCCTCTGGTGAGTCCCCACCTGGAGTCCAGTTCTTGGGTCTCCAGTACAAGAAAGACATGTAGCTATTGGAGTGAGTCCAGAAGAGGGCCATGAAGATGATCAGAGGGCTGGAGCACCTCTCATGTGAAGACAGATTGGGAGAGTTGGGCTTGCCCAACTCGAGAAGAGAAGGCTCCAGGGAGACTGTATTGCAGCCTTCCAGTACCTGACAGACATTTTTTATGATGAGGGTAGTGAAGCACTGGAGCAGTTTGTCTAGAGAAGCTGTGGCTGCCCCCTTCCTGGCCGTGTTCAAGGCCAGGTTGGATGTGGCTTAGACCAGTCTGATCTAGTGAAAGATTACCCTGCCCATGGCAGGGAGTTTGGACTAGATGATCTTTGAGGTCCCTTCTCACCCAAACTATTCTATGATTCTATGATCTCTTTTTAAAATGTGACTATTCAAAATAGAATAGTTTTGTCTTAAGAATAAGTCAATATTACTGTCTGGTGTTATTTAAAAGAATGAGATAAATCAGTATATTCCAACTCTGGATATATGACACATTGTTGTAGTCAAAGGTAAGTAATTTTTAATTGTGTTTCTCTAAAAAGGGTTATCACAGAATTACAGAAAGCAGTACTAGAGCAATTGTGAGGTCATCTACACCTTTCCTCTGATCAAGGCAGAATTGCATATACCTATGTTTTTCTTAACAGATATTTGGCTGACCTGCTTTCCAAGACCTCCAAGAACGGAGATTTCAGAACCTCTGAAGGTGGTTCATTCCAGTGTTTAATCATTTTAGAAAGCTGTCCTGTTTGTCATATGCATGCAACCTCTTCTGGATCTTGACTTGAAATGGCTTGAGAATATCTTATTTTTCTTGACCTCTAGCCCTTCTTGCAACTTTATTTTTATTTTCCATATTTTCTGATGTGCAGGGCCCAAAACTGGATGTGATGTAACCCATGCTAAACAGAATGGAAGGATTCCTTCATGTGCATTATGTGGGGGGTATATCCTATCATATTATGACTGCTTTTTTACATAATGAAGTGACTCAGTTGATTAATCTTCAGTTTATTTAGTGATAATCCCAGAGTATTTTTCTTAGAACTGCTCCTTAGGTTATCATCCCCCGTCCTTCATGTGCTACTGTCCTGGTTTCAGGAGGGATAGAGTTAATTTTCTTCTTAGTAGAAGAAAGTGGTTAGAAGACAGTGCTGTGTTTTGAATTCAGTATGAGAAAAATGTTGATAACACCTGGTTGTTTTTAGTTGTTGCCAAGCAGTCAAGGACTTTTCAGCCTTTCACACTGGCCTGACAACTGTCGTTGGGGCACCCAAGAAGCTGAGAGGGCACACAGCCAGGGCAACTGACCCAGACTGGCCAAAGGGATATGCCACATGATATGACATCATGCTCTGATATAGCTGTGGGGTTGGCCAGGAGGTGGGGTGGCTTGGGGTCTTGTGGAGCATGGACTTGAGGAGGTAAGAAATTGTGCTGGGTTAAGCCACAGAAACTGAGTGTAGAGCTTTATTCTTGTCTGAGTAGAATCCCCTCCTTTGGTGTTCAGACCATTTCTCCATTTTGTCAGTATAATTTCCTAGTCTGGAGTATTCACCTATCTGCCAGTGAGAAGTGTGAGGCCTGGGAGAGATGTTAGATGCTTACTTTTGGGGTAAATGTTGGTGTCCACATGTGGGTTGGGTGTCTAAATGCCCCTTGTAGTCAGTCAATGCAATCAGTGGAGCTTAGAGACCATCTGTCTCATTCTTACGTAGACATCTAGATTTGGTCCTCTGACATTCATTGTACCCTTCATCATTAATTAGTGCTAATTCAGTGTGAACATACCAAAGGAGCTCTGTAGGCCTATTCTAGTTTGGAAGACAATATAAAATAACATCATAAAGCTCTCTGAGAAAGACATTACAGCAATTTTATGGCTTGTGCAGAAGGAAGAGGAAGTAGGAGCCCCCAATTATGCCTTCCTTTCTCATTTCTTTGTTCACATGGAACAGCTCTACCTCTCACCTGGCTACTCCTAGTTTTTAATTATGAAAATATTATGGAGGAATCTTGTTACAAAGCAGATAAAAAGCTTATTTTTCTCCACATCTGTTAAATCACAGAATATATACTTTCCCTGCACAGGACTACATCGAAGGGTGAGAAACAGCACCAAACTCTGACAATCTCTGTCTTTTGGTTCCCTGGCAAAGTAGAGCAGTACTAGTGTTTGCTTGGATATATCAGTTAGGGATAGTTTGTTACTACTGTACTTCATAGTTGATGTATTTTTGGTTATGGTAGGTGTTTCTCTGTGCTTTTTGGCAAATAAATAAAATAGTAGCTCATGTATGTTCATTCCTTTTACCAGTCAGCTTTATGGAATTACCCAGGCTTTAAGCAACGTGTGAAAGAAGCATGAAGTGGTGGTCACAAACTATGTTCTGCTCTTGAGCAATAGGCCATATTCTTTACAAATGGGCAGTTTTTCATTCATTGTGCAGAGAGGTCTCAGGAGTCAAAACTGTCTCTCTAATGTGGAAGATTCTGATGATAATGTGACTTCCCAGGTACATTGGTGCCATACTGCACTAGTGTTTTCCTCTTCTGAAATGCAGATGTATCCTGGGCTGCATCATATCATGGGTTGCATCTAATACAGTGTGACCAGCAGGTCAAGGGAGGTGATTCTGCCCCTTTGCTCTGTTCTGGTGAGACCTCACCTGGAGTGCTGTGTCCAGTTCTGGGGTCTCCAGTAAAAGAAAGACATGGAGCTGTTGGAGCAAGTCCAGGGGAGAGCCACAGAGATGATCAGAGGGTTGAAGCACCTCTCCTGTGAAGATAGACTGGGAGAGTTGAACTTGTTTAGCTTGGAGGAGAGAAGGCTCCAGAGTGACCTTATTGCAGCCTTTAAGTACCTGAAGGGGAACTACTGGAAAGCTGGGGAAGGGACTGTTTATTAGGGAGTGTAGTGGTAGGACATGTGGTAATGAGTTTAAACTAAGAAAGGGTAGATTCAGATTGGACATTAGGAAAAAAATTCTTACTTGTGAGGGTGGTGAGGCCCTGGCACAGGCTGCCCAGAGAAGCTGTGGCTGCCCCCTCCCTGGCAGTGTTCAAGGCCAGGTTGGATGGAGCTTTGAGCAACCTGGTCTAGTGGAGGGTGTCCCTGCCCATGGCAGGGGGTTGGAACTAGATGATCTTTGAAGTCACTTTCAACCCCAAGGAACCATCCTATTTCTCTGGTGGGATTCTAATCTAAATGTGAGTCTGCAATATGAATGTTTGTATCTAGGCATGTCCTTTTAGGTAACATTTATAGTTAATGGAGAGGAGTAGGTAATTCTGGGGAACTATTAATCTGACCTGCTTTTGTAATTTCCTTTATGATGAGAAGAACTACATTTTAGAAATACCTGTTCCTCTCTGCTACTGTTGTGTTAATGAGAGGGCTGAGGCCACCCACTGTCATAAGCTGCACCCGCAACCAGTGTTTCCAGAAGACCTGTACTGCAGCAGCAGTCTGCTGTCACTGAGTCCCATGGAGAGAGGGAGGACAGCTCTTAGCTAACCTTTCAGTCACCCCCACTGGTACCAAACAAGAAAAGGACACAAAACACTGAGGCCAACTGAGCCAGTGCATTGCAGCTGGCACTGCAACAGGCAGTGGAGGTTGAACTTTCAGAAACAAAAGCATGACTAATTTTAGTTTCTAGATATTCAGTATCTTCTCAGTCACTGATAAAATTGTCATCTTCAAGGAACATAATGTCTCAATATTTTTGCCTGATACGGTATCTCCTCCTTCCCCTGATGGTATTGATGTTCTCAGGTGGTATTTCTGGACTAGATTTACTCTTGAAGTGCCTTAACACGTATTTCTAGGGAGAAAACCTTCTCCTTGTCTTTCCATTTGGCTGCAAAAAGTACTTTTCATCATAGGTTGCAGTAAGGAGCTACAATCTAGCCAATCCTTCTGGTGTCTTTGTTGTCAGGAAAAAATGATCTATCAAAGTCCATTTAGTGGGAACTTCAGCCAGACACTTACGAGTGCTGATTCTTTGTTATTTTCTCATTATGTGGTTCCTAGGTTTCTAAAGGTCTTGACATACATTCTCTACCAATAAGGAAAAATCCCTCCTCATGAGATTTAAGCATGTTGCTTTTATCTTTAATGGGCCTATGTTTGAGCGTCTGTCATCATGTTCATTAAATCATCTGTCAATGAAATCCACATTTTTAGTAGCCATTACCTCAGCTCAGGGATAAATAAAGTTCCAGCTTTTATGTCTAATCCTCCATATTATTTTCAGGTGGATAGGGTAACACCGAGGCCGTATCCTAAATATATTCTAAAGGTGGTTTCAGATTGCTTATTAATCAGTATATCCACTTACCAATATTTTTTCCCATGACCCTGTTCATTGGTATAAGGATCAAAAAGTTGATCCTTCTTGAACGTACTGCCTTAGCCAGACAAAGCTCTTCTGCAAATCTGTGATGCTCTTTGGTCTCAAACAGCCTTTGCTGAAATCTAAAAAGACCTAGCATCAACTTCAAACTCATTCAAAAATGAGTTAGCAGACTTTATGAGAGCCACTTTTGATGTTACCAGATTAGATCCACCAACCCATCTCAAGGCATATGCAATTAGAGCACAGGGTACTGCCACAGCATGTGCTGGCAGAGTTCCAGTAGCTGAGGGCTGTAGAGGCAGCACGCAGAGACAGATACTCACATTTATGAAGCAGTACTCATGCTGGTAGCACAAAGGCTTGAAGGACAGGGATTCTGCAGTCTTCATTCCAACGAACAGCTCCCATTTGCTGGTGTGACTGTGCTCCAAATGAAACACCCAGAAAGAGTTTCAGAGGTGCCAGAACTTTGAGGAAAGAAGAGCGGTTGCCTTCGTCGCTGAAATTCTTTGATAGGTCCTTTGTGTGCAGACCCACAACTGGCCCTTCTGTTCCTTGGGTGGAAGGCTTGTCATGTGGACTGAGAGCCGCTGAAGAGCTGGGTGGTGATCAGTTTACATGCTTGTGGGAGACAAAACAGAGGTGAGCAGGTTATGCACACACCTTGCTGCGGACACATAGCAACACTGGAAACATTTGAATTCTTACGCGGAGGAGACATACCCAGTTAGAGATGGTTTTACCTGCATAAAGCATCCTGAAGTATCATAGCTACTACAAGGTTGGTGACACCCTCTGTATTGTTCCTTGTAAAATGCTTGATGTGAAACACAGTACTCTGTCAGGTATTATTAGTGGCAAACAAAATTCGTATTGTTGTTGTTATTAGCAGCAAAAGAACCTATGGATGCTAACGCTATTACTAAGAGTCATGAGGGGTTTTTTGTAGGAATTAGACCTCATTAGAAATCAGAAGCAGGATTTGGTTTGTGTGCTGCTAAATTTTCTTTATTAAACCCGGTGATATATATCAAGATTACACGCCAACCCACAGAACTAAGTCCTTCAGAGTCGTTATTTTAGACCTGTATCAATGAACAGTTTATTCTGAAGCTTTTCCAATGTGTATGCATATATATTGTACACACATATACTATATATATATTTATATATATATGTAGTGACAAAGCAAGTAGTTTAATATATTTTATGGGTCCAGCCTGGAGTTCTGCATGCATGAACTTGTGTGTGGTCAAGGAGGCTTGCATATTTTTGAACTCTAAGTTGGCCTAATAAAAGATATCAGACTACAGTGCTTGCTTTGTCAACCCTGTTTTGCTGGTTCAAAACGACTTGCAAGATTAATTTTCAATTTTTAACTTAAAAACCAAGAAAAAGAAGTGTTTACTTACTGCAAGGAGTTGATTCCGTGTTAATGACCCTGAAGGAGGCTTGTACACAAGGTGCAGATTGTTGCCAGTTTGATGTATATTCGTGTTACAGAATATGAAAATGTGAAGTTATACCATCTTGAGGATTTTGTTTTTATAAGTAGGATTGGTTAAAAAAACCTTTAAGTAATCATACCGTGTGTTTGATGGTGGAAATTAGTATGAATGTTTCTGGCAGTGGAATGATGTGATGTGGTTATGCGTTTCTGTTTTCACTGCCTGCTCAATATTGGCCTTTTACAAATACAGATTACCATGTCGATGGAAGGAATTTACAGCTTTGGCCCCCTTGTCTCACTCTGTGTTACAGCACCTTTTTTGTACTTTATGTTACATATCCTCCCAACTGTATTTTTCTGACAGAAAAAGGAAATGTCTGTGGACTGAGGTCCTGAAAACCTGTGAGCTTTACTATTTAATTGGATGAAATGAGTATTATTTCCCACTTACCTTGATTTCCTGTGGGGTGAAAACCTTGCTCCTCTGAAATCAGTAGCAAACTTTCTGCTGAGTACGACAGGATGGAGAGTTCCTCAGTGGTTCCTTACCAGCTAGCCATGTTGCACACTGGGAGCTCAGAAAAAAACACCACCTTAATAATAGTGAGGGTGGAAAGAATGCTTTTAAAAAAATTCAGGATTTAGAACTGTCAAATAAAATCCACAAATAAAATCCAAGCTGGATATGAAAGCTCTATGTATGATAAGCTCAATATAGATACTTTTGGGGGCTCATGGCCCAGATAGTTAGAGCTGCAAGATCCGTTTGTGCTATGTGGGCTGTTACTCTACATCCCTTACTTACCTCATCTTGTGGGCAAGAAGCTGCTTGCTCTGACTTCATGGAATTGCAGCTGTATTTGTGGAGTGCCCCTGTCCTTTGGCACTCCCTCCCCTGTACATTAAGAAGGTTTGAACGCACCAGCATTTTCTCTGGAAGCAAACTTCAGAGTTTGTCTTTAATCCTGATGCAATGCATATTCAGAATTTTTCCTTTTCCTGCAGTTTAGTTCCAGAGGAAAACATTCTTGACTGGTGCTCCTACCAGCCTGCTGCAGTTTATAATGATAATGAACAGTACGATACTGCAGCAGAAACGGAGAACAGAGAAATACAGCCCAGGAGCTTCAGTTATATGGTGCTGTTCACTTCGAAGGATTCCAAACCGCTTCACAAACAATATTACAGGCAGGACGGGCACCTCTGCCCATGATGAAGCTGTCCCAAAGCTTTCTGTTGTAAGACTCTGTTTTATCTCCCCTCCCCCCGACTCTCCCCTGAGCTTTGTCGAACTTAATGTACTCAGGCTAAATTTATTTTAATCTAAAATTTAGGGGTTTTTTAGTTATTATTTTTTAGTTAAGAAGTGATGGAACTATTTATAAGAAGGCGGCTAGTAAATACCATGTTTTTCTGCTTATGTAAAAGAGGCCACCACACTGACACCTGTATTTTAAAATGTTTTGGGGCAAAGACAGGCTATTCTCTGCCTTTGAATCAGGTACGTGCCTTTTGCCATCTTCACAAAGCCTCTCCAATTTGGTCGACTGTTACAAGACATGGAAAAAACCACAGTTACCAAATATTCCATAGAGATTTACTAAAGCCTAACAGCAAATATTTCCAGAGATTTCATCTTCTCCGCCTCGCACAGCTCCTTCCCACGATCAGACTTTCCATACACCATCCTCACAGAACGACTGAGCAGTCACTAGCTGGGTGCACCAGAGGCCAAGTTAGAGGTAACCTCTGTAGTATTGTCCCTGGGCGTTACTTTGAGCTGCAGCGATGCTATGTAGTGGAACAGAGTCCCTCCCGAGCTGGAATGCAACTCAGGGGTCCCAGATTTTATTGTTTGTGTGGTGCTGGCAAGCCTCCAGCATAATTTCTCTTTGCCACTAGCCTGAATACACACAGTGAGTTGGACAACCTTAACAGGGCCCTGAGCAACTACATCTAATGTTGAAATCAGTCCTGCTTTGAGCGGGGAGTGGGACCACATGACCTTCTGAGGTCCTTCCCAACCTCAGTTAGTCCATGGTTCTGTGATTCTTTGCTGTTCGTTTCTCCATGAGTCTGTGTGGGCCTGAAGGCACCCTCCTAGTCGACGGGTCTCTGTGGGTATGATGCACATAGTGGAAATAGTCTTTATTACCTTGTTTTTAAAAACACCTCACTAAGATAACACTCAAACTATGCGGACAAATATCCTAAAATTCCAAGTGACAGAACGATTTCCGTGGCCCCAGTACGCTTCCAACACATGTTTTCATTGACTCTGGTTTTGTGAGTGCACTGTGTTTTTTCTCATGTGGGTTCATCCCTATAGCTAGCATGGATCTGCTCTGGAGATGAAGCAGCACTGAGGAGAAGTGGTGTACGGTGACTGCAGAGCTCCAGCTCACTTGTTGAGAAGGTGCAAGGTGTTTTCTGAACGAAGCAGGCCATGGTAGAGAAAGAAAACGTGGTCTCCAGGTTAAGGTAGCTGAAATTTGCTCTGGAGCAAAAGGGACACTATCCCTGCCTCTTCCTCTGTGCTCCGGTGTGGTAACGGGTAAACATTTCCCAAGTGGTTATTAATTGCCAAAAGAGCCTTTCTGCTTGTGCCAGTAGTATCTGGAACAAGACGGCTGTGCAAATGTCATCCATCAATCACAACTCTTTCTTTGGCAATGTCACGTGTGACGTTCCATTTCATAAAGCCTTCATCAGGGCAGGTTAGGTAATTGTTAGTTCCTTGCCTCTGCTTATCATCTAATGTTCACCTTCTATTTATATTTACACATCATACTTATAATTATTTATAAACGATCATTTGGCAATGAATTCGGCAAACTATCTTGAAAATCTCTGAAATTCATGGAAATGTTCAGGCAGCATATGAGATTGTTTTTCAAACCTCAGCAGGCTTAATTAGATCCTGCAGTTCATTCATTTGCACTGAAGTCAATTGGAGTTTTACATGTGGAAAGTCTGCGAGATCAAAAATTATGCCCAATGGGCACATAGCTCTATAGAAGAAAATGTCAGCTCCGGATGGTAGTATTTATGACTTCTCATCGGGTAGACACTCTCTCTCCCCCTCCCCCCCCCCTTTTTCTCTCTTTCTCAATTAGCTTTTCTTGCATTTTTATGTGAGTGGTTTTGAAAGGGTTCCTGGAAAAAAACCCGACTTGCTGCATATACTGTACATGTTTTCATTTACAGATCACTGAAATGGATAGGCAGATAAATAAATAGATAGGGTTTTCTGCGCTTGTGAAATATGTCGCATAATATAAAACCCTTTTCTAAGTCTGTTTTGTCAGATATGTCAATTGATATTTTTGGAATTACATTTCTGGAGTATACTTTCAGCATTTCTCATTGCTGTTCTTGATCTGTGCACCCTTGTTTGACAGTCCCTTAATCTGTCCGATATAAACCGAATGAATAGCAGCATTTAAAAATATGGCTTCAGGGACTCCTTAGGAGGTTTCTTTGTAAGTGTACATTTGCTAGTTCATCTGTAAATTTATTTTATGAGGTGTTTAAACCTCAAGAAAACTGAAAAGCATAATATTAATGCCTGGTTTACATCTACTGAAGGCAACGGGAACTTTGCAATTGACTTTAATGGTAGCCTATGTCCTCTAATTATGAAAGTGGCAGGGATGATATGCACAAAACCACAAGGAGAGTTTTCTATTTCATCATATCCTATTCTGTTTGCCGATGCATAAGTGAAGCACAATGTGGTTTCTTCTTGGATTAATTCAGCATTTGGACCTAATCCTGAACCCCGTTGCTACTTTAACACGGTGTTTTGCTTCTCAAAAAGATCATGAGCTGCTCATTCTCTGTGTGGCCCACGGAGGTGACAAGGTAGGAAATCCAGCCAAATTTTCAAAAGGCTTTTGAAAATTACGCTTTTGGTTTTGATCTTACATCTGCCCGGCGGTATGAGTAATGGAAGAAGTTGATGAAGCAGTTTTCTTCCTAATTGTCTTGGTTTTTTTTCATGTGATCAGTTTTGACAGGCTTCCTGGAAATGCACATATAATATCTGTAGCACATGTGTACATGTTTTCCCTTAAGGTTCGCTGAAGTGTAGTAAAAAGTTTCCATCACGGTATTGTAATCCCAGGCATCATTTCTGTATCCATATCTTGCTAGTGAAAGTCAGTGAGAGTACACCACAATGGCAACAAAAAAAAAAGAAGAAGACTCCCAGAATTCAGCTGGTGCAGCAAGCACAGCAGTCTGAACAGGCTAGATCTGGGAAGCAATTTGTAGTAGTAAATAATGCTGGACAAAAATTCCCACAAGCTTCTTGTTAAATCTGCTTCAGAGGTATTACTCATTTGGTGGCTGCAATGCTGGTCTTGCTTCACATTTTTCTAGGCTTGTGAAAGGTTTAAATATTTTGTTGGTAACTGGAGCTGGTAGCGCTCTGCAGAAAAGAGCTCATCAAAATTTTTCAGATGGGGCCATGCTCAGTCAGAAAAGGCCACTTGTGTAGGGTGAAGGTGCTGTCCCCTGGGGTGCATCAGCTCCACCGAAACCCTGTGTAGGGTGAAGGTGCTGTCCCTTGGGGTGCATCAGCTCCACTGAAACCCCAGAAGGGGCCAAGCTGGAGGCTGCTGCCCCATCCCCACCACCAAAATTAGAAGAGAGTAAATTCTGTTTTCTCCCTGCCCCCCAAGTCTCCCCCTGCTCCATCATGGCCAGCTCCCACCTTATCCATGCGGTGGGCTAGCAACTCCCTAGCTTCCTCACCTCCTTGCTAGGCTGGTAGAGAATCAGACCTTTCTGATCCCCCTCCCCAAGCCTCCTCAGGCTGCTGCCCCTTCAGGCTGCCCAGCCCTAAGCCTTCCTGATTCACAGGCAGACACTCTTTTTTGAGGCATTACAGTGTTAAGGCAGCCAAGAGTCCAGCAGCCCTGGGGTTTGTGCTGTCCAGTGATGCAACTGCTTTGGGAGTGAGTTGGAAATATTGTACACCAGCTTTCTCAAAAAAACCAAGTGTGTCATAAATTCTCCTTCAGGAAAAAAGTGATTATTAGTATTTATTGCTGGCCAATGCAAAATTTGTCTGTGTTGAATTTACTTTGGGAAAAGGTAGTTAAAAGAGAACCTGCAGAGATCTTTCCAGATGGCTGCTGTAGCCCTTACTTCATCTTTATCATCTAGACATGAACAGAGGTCTCTGTAGTATAATTAGAGAAATAAATAACAACTGGAAATTATGTCTTTATTTGAGACTTAGACTTCCTAGATGTAGATTGGAGGGAGGCGTGCAGAAGTAGGGACCTATTTCCCAAGGCACCTATAAACACGGTACATGAAATACTTCTTCACCAAATGACTTTTCAACCCATCCTGTTTTAGACTTAAGTTTTGATGAGCACCATGGCTCCTGTGAAAGAGTGCAAATAAAAGAAACTTTGACACAAGTTCTGACAAGTCTGCTGGGTTTACACCGAACAAAACAACAAATAGAAGCAGGACTGCAGTTAAGGTTCCTGATTTTGAAGAGAAAAATTTTGATAAACCACGTGAATTGATTACTGGAGTCATCCGGATTGAGGAGCCAAGAGGTTGAAATAATGTGGAGGAGGTGTAGAGTTTTTAAAGTTTCAGGTGTGAAAACTACCTAGAACTTCTACCTCAAACAGGAGAAAAAAAAAAAATAGTCAGGAAAGGCACCCTATCTGCTCTGATGGGTAATCATTCCCAAAAAGATGGTAGGTAATGCAAGGACAGAGGAAGAAGCGGGATCAACAAAGCAAGTTGTGTCTTAGAAATCAGGATATGTAAGAGTAGTGTAAAAACAAACGAAAGAAGCTTGAGGGGATTACTAAAAAGTTCTTGATCTCAAAAAAAAAATGTGGGAAAGAGAAAGGCTTTTGTGCTCTGAAGATGAACCATAATCTGTGTTGGATAAACTGATGATGATCTAATGACAGGGCAAAGTCTGGAGGCTTACTGAGGGCATGGAAATAGCAGTTAACCCACCATCAGGGAACAAAGCTCAGGACCATTAATGGGCTCCAGTCAGGGGAGTGGGGTAACTGTTCTTCCAGAGTTCAGGCAGAACAGGTATCTGAAACCACCCGTGAATGTCTCATGAGAAAAGAGGCTATGTGACAGGAACACAGTTTCTCTGTGGAAGAATGGAGGAGAGAGTGGTGTGGACAGGAATAGGCTAATTAATCTGACCTCAGGGATGCAAAGCTTTAAATTTTTTTTTTTTGGAAAGAAATTTCTATAAAGGAAACAGCAAAAAAAAAGTTGGATACTCCCCACCCCCCCATCCCCCTTTTGAGTGCAGTATGCAAATCTGATACTTTGATTTGCTGAATAAGTGACATCTTGTAAAATCCAACCTTTCTGGATCTCTGTAAAGAATTTGCTGTGGTACAGCAATGCATTTGGCATGTCCCCAGGAATTTTTTTTTCTCTGAGAAGGGGGAGACAAATAGGGAAGTAGGGGGGATGTGAGGAAGAGGAGAAGAGCAGTGCAGTAGCAATCCTCTAATCAAGTTTACCTGCTAGTTTGGGTCAGATAGTTATGCTTTCCCCACCCTCTCCTCCCCCCTGATTGACAATGGAGTGCTTAGCAGTCCTGTGCAGACACAGAAGGCACACACAGCATGGATTCTCTCTCATTTTGCTCTTACTAGATTTTAAAATATATGACATTTTGGCTGAAAGTATGTGTTTTTAGATGGAAAACCACAACTGTCATTCTGGTGTTCAGGGTAGGGTTGTAACATAACAAACAACTTGGAGAAAGGGAAAAGAAAAAAAAGGTAGTGCAAAAAGTAGAAATGCAAAAATATGCAGCACTCAGAAACCTTCTTACTTCCTCTATGCAGTGGAACTGCTGTGGTTCTGGATCTGTATTGCACTTGGGGGGTCAAGCTCCTGTATAGCGCTAACCAGTCCTAAAGGGAAAGGGAGGAGCAGTGTGCTCCTCTTCTGCTGCCCCGTGTTCTGGGCAAACGGACCGTCTGCCCAGGAAGGAGCACAGTGAGCTTCTCTCTGGCACAGTGAGTTTAGCACACACTCGTGCCTGCATTCAGATGCTGTCCTACAAGCAGAAGTGCAGACGGATGGCTTAGTTCAGGCTTCCTGGAGCTCTGGTTCCCTACACAACATTTCACTTCCTAATGTTGCTTCCGTGTGTGCTCCTTTTGCACACCAGGGACTTCCAGTACTTGCTCAGAAGAAATGAGCACACCTCCCTAGTTGGAAACCTGTGCCTTCCAGGCCTCTTCAGGCCACATAGAATCATAGAATGCATTAGGTTGAAATGGATGTCTAAAGGCCATCTAGTCCAACCCCCGTGCAGTAAGCAGGGACACCTTTAACTAGATCAGGTTGCTCAGAGCTTTATCAAGCCTGGCCTTGAATGTCTCCAGGGATGAGGCCTCCACTGCCTCTCTGGGCAGCCTGTGCCAGTGTCTCACCACCCTCACAGGGAAGAATTTCTTCCTAATGTCTAATCTAAATCTCCCCTCTTTCAGTTTAAATGTATTACCCCTTGTCCTATCACTTCAGCTTTCCTGTAGGCCCCTTCAGGTACTGGAAGGCTGATATAAGGTCTCTCCTGAGCCTTTTCTTCTCCAAGCTGAACAACCCCAACACTCTCAGCCTGTCTTCACAGGAGAGGTGCTCCAGCCCTCTGATCATCCACGTGACCCTCCTCTGGACCTTCCATGTCCTTCTTGTGTTGATTGTACTCCAGGTGGGGTGAGTGATGTTCAGAAAACATAAGTTACCTGATATTCATCCTTATGGGAAAAATACTTGGTCACTAAGAATTGGCTGCATGGTGTCAAAAGGAGTTGCTGTGCCCTAGTGATCAGCAGTTCCCTCTGACTTGGCTGCAGAGAGCTATGGTTGGAAGTAGAGGAATTTCTCTGAAAGAGGCAACAGAAAGGCACATGCTGATTAAGTCCCTTACAAATACAGAAATTATGTGGGTAGGACAGAGACAGGTTGAGACAAAGGACAGAAAGGTAAGGACATATATTTTTGGGGGGTGGAGGGGGAGGATGAAAGTGCTCTTTGAAGTACAAAAGGAACCAAAACTAGAGGAAGCAGGTTACAGGAGGAAGAAAAACGTCCATCAGGCTGAGGAAAAGCTGCACATAGAAAACTAGCGAGAAAATTAAGCTGTGTCATGATATACAGTTATTTCTTGTTCTGTGTGGATCAGTTTCAAGTAATGCTTAACTCTGATGTTAGGGAGCACTTCAGCAGAGCCTGTGGCTGTCCCTGAGGAGGTCAGCTGAAGCCAGCATGCCTTTGAGAGGAGCTTTTCGGACATAGCGTGGTTTAGCTGCTAAGAGAGCTTGGATGACCTGGGACTCATCATAGGGCATATTGTGTTTGGTGGGGGAAGGGATGGGAGGACTTCTATGGGAAATGATGCTGGTAACACATTACCAGAAGCAGTGAGAGTGCTGAGAAATATTGTAGCTGTAGTGCTCAGATCCAAACCAGTTTCCTAGTAGCTGCCTTGTGAGAAGTGGGCTGGGTCTATGGCAATCACACATATCACACAATTCCATAAGCTGGTCTTAAAAGATTGAAGTTAAGAATGTCCTAGGTGAAGTAAAAACAATGGGATATAAAAGTAATCCCAACGCCAAGGTCATTCTATGCCATGTGAGTTCAGTAAGCATATCTGAGAGAGCAGAAAAATTTGGTCCAGCTTGGAGCTCTCATCCTAGTGCAGAGGTTTGTTTGAATCCCAGGCTGTTTCTATCCCATGCATGCATTTTGTTTGCCACGTGTGGCAATAAAAGCTGGAAAGATTGCTTAAGGGTCAGCAGTAACCTGAGCTCAAAACTCAAGCTGATCTCTAATTTGACGAGAAAAGCAGTGCTATCACTTTGGGATGAGAAGCGTCTTTTTGCTGGATTCTAACACAGAACTGAGATGGTCACAGTCAATTGTTGATAATGATGTGCTCATGGAGACACTCCTTCAGCTAAGTGGAAGCAGCTAGAAAACCTTTTTCACTAAAGCTTCTCAGGCTTCAGCAGGAACACAGTTGCACAAGCGTCTTTCTGCAACTTGCTCTCTGCTTTTCAGCTAGCTCAGACCTTGTGGGGATGGCCAGCCTGTCACAGGTTCGGGGCTTGTGTCAGTCTTTCTGCTTTGGGCCTGCTGCCCTTCTCAGCAAAGCGCTTACCCTGGGCTGAGGTCCCGCTCTGAAGGCAGTGGGATGTAGCTGGGCACTTTGTGAAGTCATTGCTTTTTAAAGTAGATTAAGGAGGACAAACCGAAGTCATTGTAAGGTTTCTGGTTTTGATAGTCACAATTATATGTGTGACAAACAAGGACTCTATAAGCAGACGTATATTGCAAGCAAGGGTAGGACTGAAGCTTTGATAAGCTTTGCAAGAATTATATTTGAGGCAACTCTCCAGATCTAAACTGTCTGTGGAAGTGGTCTCTCATTTCCCAGTGAGTTTACCTCAATGTACCCCCCCCTTTTTTATGTGTCTGCTTTAACCAAAATAGAAACAATCTTTGGAAATCAGCTGTTTAAACTATCATAATAAAGCAATGCTGTCTTCCTTTCACAGACAGGAGAGCTGAAGGAACAGAGTTGTGGAACTATCTGCTCCATGCCATAAAGAAGGCCAGTGACAAATCCATGAACAGAAGCCAAGCCTTCCAAGCAGCAGCCTAATGCAGTCAAATACTCCAATCAACAAGAGAGTTTGCCTTCTGATGCTACAATGAGGTATGTCACAGCAATACCCATATATTAATAATTTACCCAAGGGAAACACATTTGAATGTGTATTTGAGTACATTTTTGCCTGAGCTCTTGTAAATAATTCAGAAGGATTCTTTGAATTCTCAGTCTGAATGGAAGAACTAAACTGTTTTCTTTTTAAGTGGGCATATTTTCCCCCTCACAAATATTTCTTTTGTAAGTCATGTTTAAAACACAGTTCTCTGATTTATTAAAATTTCCACAAATTAACAGCTTAAAAAAATCCCATAATTAATATTTCTAGACATTTTAGAGTCAGGGTCTTCTTCAGGGTCCTGAGCACCCACACTTTAGCTTGCCTTCATAGAAGATGGTGGATAGTTGGAAACTCAGAAAAAGGAAATAATGTTGTGTATTCCTAAGGGGAATGTTTTTAGCATTGGAAATCACTTTTAGAAACATTGCTGTGGCTGCCTTGGAAGCCTCAAGAACTGAGGTCTGGCTCCAGTAGACTACGCCAGTAAACCCAGACAACAGAGGTGGTGTGAATATGGGAGTGAGCCCATCACAGAGCCTAACACTGCCTGGTGCGTTGAGCAGTATTTGTCACAGCTTTGGCAAAGGTACGACTTTCTGTCTGTCTGTCCTAGCTAGGTCCTCCTGTACCACATCAGGGACATGTGCACAAAACTCCTCTTTGAGGTGCTAAGCTTTTGGGATGTTAAGCATCAATAATTTCATGAGCAGCTGGTTTTACTTGCATTCAAAGCAGAATTTTGCATAGGATAAGGAGAGTTTCCTTCTGTCTTTCACCTCAATCTGATATATTAATGCTGTGGGCTTTCCAAAACAGTGCTAGTGTCCAACACTGAAATGCCATTGATGCATTGTCTTAGTAGTAGGTAGCTTGGTGACTTATTAAGAACAAATATTAAATCAGATTGGAAAACAGTTTTATGATATACTCCTCACAGTGCCTTTACAGTTTCCAAATCTTCATTAGCAACAGTTTGCCTGGACACAGGTGATGAGGATGCTCAAAGAATACATCAGGATTAGCTACAATCAAACCTATAAAGTATCTGCAGTTCATCCATGCTTCTCCCACCAGCAGGTGTCATTCTGGAAAAAGGAAAATATTGTAAATTCCTGAACTGGAGAATTTGGCTGTGAGAAAGGAGAAGGGGAAAAAAAAGTTTGCTTAAAATCCAGCTTTTGAAGGATACTTTACTCAAAATGAAAAACAAGACAAAGTTGGCTGGTCTGCATTTTCTGATAGTCTTTGCACACTGTGTAATCCTGACATGTAACCAACAAAGGACAGATGGTTGATAAGGCAAACCCATGTCTAGCTAAAGCTGTTTTCTGCCTTTTACTGTTCTCTGTGGTATCTTCACCACTGCTTACTCACCCCCTGTGACTATAAAATCAGTGATCTTCATCGAACTTTATGATAGGCATTCAGCTTTAGTTCCCCCAGAGGACACATGGAATCAAGGTGTTGACTTCAGATCTCATTTACTTCAAGGTAAACTTGAAGTAATCTCATTGAAGCAACTGAAAACAGTAGAATTGCTTGGGATTTAGTCTCAAGTAGTTAAAAGGAGCATTTAACTTTCTACCCCGTAAATGAGCCTCACGCAGAAAGTAATCACATAATCATTTTAATGTCTATTAGAATATTAATGTTTTTCTTTATGTTTTCATCTGGTAATTAGCTGCACCCTCCTTTAATATGAAGAGATGCTTTTTGATTTCTCATAATCACAGTGAGAAGGACATGGTGGAGTTACAAAGAACCAAGACCCTGCTGGTTCATTGCTGAGGGCTCCTGATGTACGGACTCTAGTCTTCTGGCTGTTAAAAATAGACTTACTGTGAAATCCATGCAGAAGGTGTTTTTCCCACCCTATATCCTACTGTAAGTTTGTTCCAAACCATCACAGCTCTTGATGAATATAAATATTTTTCTTTCAGTCTAAATTTATCCAGGGCCTTTGTGCCTATATTGTCCTTTCACATTATATAGGTTTTTCCCCTCTATTGTGGTTTTCTCTGTGCTGATGTGTTTAGGAAGATCAACGACACCGCTTTTCAAGCTTGATTTTAGTAAGCCAGAGGTGCTAGGCTGTGGGCCAAGGCAGTGTGTGCAGCCTGCCTGCCAGAATGGCTCCTCTCACCCAGCGCTGACTTTCCCCAGGAGCAGGCTGTGGGCGGGGGGCAGGTTATGGGGTCTCTTCCTCTACCATTTGCATCAGCATGTTGCAGGGAAATTTGTGTCCAAGCATCCTAGATTGAACTAATAAAATTTGCATCGCTTTATTTCAGAAGCTTAGCCTTCCACCCTCCGGCATTACTTTGAGTTAAATGGCTCTTCTTTAAACAAAGGCAAGCAGCAGCGTGCATTTTTTGTTACATCCTTGCATACAACATTAATGCAACAGCTTCCACACCTTACTAGAAACACTTCACTTGAGACATCTCAGAGCTGTATCTACTTTTCTCATATCTTCATCACGATCATCTTCCAGTTGACTAGCCCAGCCAGGTTTATCTTCTTCTGAGACATTTCTAGAAGTGCTACTACAAAGGATTATTTGCTGCTGTGATGTAATGTGATGCTCCACCAAATGTTTCCTGGAATCAAAGGGAAACTTGTTTGAGGAAAGACATGAGCTTAAGCTCCAAGGTTTGGCTTGAGGAGCACATTGAAGGGGGAATTAATTTTACATTTTTAGAATCTGTATTTACAACAAAGGGGTGTAAACTAATTGTACTGCAGGCAGCCATTTTTTTTTCAAGTTCTTGAACTGCAATTGTCACAATGCTTCTCTTCTGAACAGCATCAAGCACTTGGTTGCTGAATGAGAAAAAAAAATAGTATATGCATTTATAATTAAAAACTTGACTCTAAAAGAGCTAAAAGCTGCAGTGTTGGCTTTGTGTGAAGCCTGTTATTAGTGTTTTCCAATTTTTTGAATATTTAACTTTGACAATATAGTGGTATTCCAAAATTTGGAGTTAGAAAGTTTAAAAGTATTGTGACTGTGACTAGTTCATTGCTTTATTTTTATAGGGCCTAGATAGCAAGCAGTGATGGTCTCCAAGTAAAGTGGAAAATGTAGAAAAAAGTTATACAGTAAAATAGGAGATTTAGATGAAATTATTTCTTTGAAGCCTTTACAAAAATGTTCATGTTTTTAGTTAGATGAAATCATATAATTTTTTTAAATGTTTTATTATTTTTAGAAGAAATTAATGTGCCTCAACATAGACCTCCAGTGTCATTTTAGAGCCCCTGGGGCATCCCACTTGGCCCTTCACTGCCAGTTCAAAGGTGTAGGTCTCTTGTAGGTCTGACATGGTATCTGCCAGATCTCCTGGATACTCCTGGATATTCCAGCAGACATTAGGTACCTTCTTTTAGGCATCTGAATTTCGCCTTTGGATAAATGCTGTAAAAAGGAATATGCCTCTACAAATGCTTAATATTTTTAAATTAAAATCAAAGATCACACAGCTGTGAAGGTAATTCCATCTAAGGTGTTTTATTTAAGTTTAACAAGACATGCAGGCAGGAAAGTAATTTAGTATCTAACAAGTACAGAGTTGCTGTGTTTAACAAGATGCCATCAAGGGTCTGGTTTGAATTACGGTGGCTGAGCTGAACCTGTGCGTGAGCTGGGAGCTGCTCGTGCTCAGGGTTTGCACCATGAAAGGTCCTGGCCAGAAATCCAGGGCTTCTTGTTAGGAATGTAGCAAAACTGTTGGGAGTCTTAGGAAACTTCATTCCTCAGTTTTGGGCATGATGCAGCAAACTAATTTTGCTGAAGAAAGCAGTAATTTCAGGTACTAGGGCACTCAGCTAGGGGGAATTACATAGGCAATTAGAAACCTATGTTAATCAGGTCCATTTTTGATGGTCTGCTGAATAGGAAGGAAGTTAAAAAGCTTGAATATATTAGTTAGTGTAGTTATATATGGATTGTACAGTGTGGGGTGGAGTATTACTGAATTGCTCTTTTATAGCAAGAACCATTTCTCATGTATGCAAGATATAAAAATTATATATTGTATGTGCATAAAATATTTAGCTTATCTTAAAATAAAATTAAAGCTATTTGGTGTTAGGAGATTCTGGATGAAATGCACCACAGGCATTAATTAGGATTGTAGAGCCAGAAAATGTTTTCCCATGAGCTTTTTTTTAATTAGTCACTAGCATGATCAATAGGAATTTGGACTATTTGTATGAAAGTTTGAAAAATCAAGTTGTTATGGAAAGAGGCATGATGTATGGTGACTTACAAAGCGATTATAAAATCTGATTTAATATTGTACAGTATCAATTTTATACTTTGCAAATGAAGCTGAAGAACTGTTTTTATGGACTTGGGTTTTGTTTTTTGTTTGTTTGTTTTTAATAGTCTTTTTTGATCTTTTTCAGGGTCATGGCTGAGATGGTTGTTTGAAATAAGAAGCCAATACCCTCTTGGTGCCACTCATTTCACCGAGGACTGGGAATCTGAGCCTGAATGAAGGTGAAGGGAGACTCCTACAGAGAACTGGGAATGGTTTGTCCCTTAAGAAGGGAATAATGGCATTTTAAATGTTTTTTACCAAATACCAGGGCATGTGCTAAAAGTTTATGGATTGGGAATTAATTGGAAGATTGTGAAATGGGAAAGAATGCACATTATGGGAAGCCTTGGAGAGCTACAACCTAAGTACCCTGAAATTTGTGACCAAACCCACAGAATATCTCTTGAATTATTGGAACCATCTCAGATGACTGTTTATGGCATTTTTTAATATCATTTACCAGCCCCAGTATGCTCCCCCAGACTGGGACAAGACATTCTTTTTATTAGTGTTAGTCCAAGGGACTAAAGTATATTTTGGGTACTAAAGCATTTTTTAAATGGAATTAGTGACAGAATTCAGAGGTTTTTTTAAAAAAAGGCAGTGTGAGGTGGTACATGTTTTAAAAAATGCTGCGCAAAAGATGATGTGCTCATATCTAAACTTCTTGTCTGTAACAAAGAGGTTTATAGTTTTATATGTAAGATGGAACATGAAATGTACAACTAAAATAATTAGTATAAGTATAGAAATATGTAAATATTACTTGAAACATATGTATAAATATTAAATAAACTGTTTTATTCGACAGGGTGCAGAATAGACTTTAAAATTTTCTAGTCTTTCCCCTAGGTTTTAATATAATTGCAGCTTAAGAGCTCATCTGTCTAATTGTTTTTTTAGTATTTGCTGAATTTTACTGAGGAACATTTTAGTTTGGGGTAACCATTACACTTTATCCCAGCCACAGCTCTTGTTTGAACAAGAAGTTCCTGAGTATTCATCCTAAGCATCGATATTTTCACTCCACTGGCAGATTTGTGGTCACCCTGTGTCAGCGTATGTAAAGATTGCATAGGGAGGCTGTGCTTCTTTCAGGGGGTGCCAGAAAGAAAACTGTACGTGGTAAACCCACACAAAGTTTGTTCTTGGTAGAGGTCTCACATAGACAGCACTTAAGTGACACTTCTTGTCTCTGGATAAGATGAAGGTAAGAGATAGAAAGCATTCAAAAACCATTGCTTATGTTCCCTGAAACAGGCTGAGAAGAACAACTCTTCTGAGACACAGCTTCACACTGAACATAAGCAGAGCTGTGTCATTATTAATTCTGAAAATGTGTTTACAATGGTTAGGTAAAATATTTAGTTACTATTTAAATATTTTGATGTATTACAGCTCATACATGGATTTTAGATGTCTACTGCACTTAACATTTCCAATTTAAATAACTGGTTTCATTAAGATTTTTAGTGATACAAATTAATAACAAAAGGCAGTTAATACAGAGTACAGTTACAAGACCAAAATACATGTGGTTTAAATTTAAAGAATTAAATGTTAGCATTTCCCTATAGAGAAAGGTTATTTGGGCAGCGGTGTACTGACATTATCACCACCCACGGAGAAGGGGACCTGTTGATCCTATTGGTTAAGCAGATACTCAAAAAGGAAAATGTAGGTCTAGGGGGTTGTATTGGTGTAAGTGAATCACACAGGAAAAATGCTGATGCCCAGAGTCGTTGTCATGACCTTCTTTGACAGTTAGAAAGAGAAACAAGCACGCAGTATTTTAGTCAGGTTAGAGGGGTTAGGTTGCTAGCTAGGTAAAAATCAGTCTTATCAGGTTAAATGGAAAGTTAAATGGTGACCACAGAAATATGGTAAGAGCTGCTGTTGTGAATTAGGAATTATTTACTGTGGCTGGTAAGAGTGATAATCCAATATGTTAGCCATTGGGTTGAAGAGCTGCTAAGAAAATAAATGTGAAAAATGGATAAAATAAAGGTTAAAAGCATGTTTACATAGGTGTTTCTTCAAAGCTTCCTTCAGGAAGGTGTTTCTGGGCACATTGCTTCTGACAAGTCATGTCTGTTAAGATAAAGGTAAGCAAACAGCATTCATTTAGCAGCAAATAGTGCTGCGTCTCCAGATTCCTGTTTAAGCGAACCTTTGTAATAATTTTATTGCACCTACAGAGAAACAGATCTATTAAAAGTACAAATACTGATTTGCCACTATTTAATGGTAGTTTAATCTGACAGCTCTGCAACGGCTTCACCTATTATTCCTGGAAGAAACCACACAAAATTGGGTGGGTTTGAGTAATTCCTTGCAGACCTGGGACTTGCACGGAAAAGCCGCGTCTCAACATCACTGCCTGTAGGGAAAGCTCGTCTCCGACCCTCCGTCTGACAGCTTGAGCACGGGCTGAGCTAAATCCCCAGGCTAGGAGTACTCTGCCTTTCAGCTTTTGAAACTTTCTGGTTGAGATACAGTTTCAACCTGAAAAGTCGCAATGTGGTGGTTTGCAATCAGTTCGGCTTTGTTTGAAGCTAAAAACTCAAAGCAAAACTCCCCGGGGGTGTAGTACTGCACGAGGCAAAACATAAGAAAGTTAACACAAAAGCTCTGCAGCCTGAACAAGCCGGTTTCGCTCAGCTCTTGAAATAATTCCCTTTTTTTGCAAGTTCACTTTTCAGTCGTACGTGTGATATGTTGAAAAAACGAGATGGTTTCACTACCCTGTGGCTCAGATAAGCACCACAGGTCTAAAGTATCACCCTCCGTCAGAGCAAGGTCTTGCTCTTTGCTCTATCTCAGTTGACAGGCATCTGCTCAGAGATGAAATGTTCTCACTCCCAGGCTAGTTAGATTTATCTTTTTTTAATCTGCAAAACCAGGGATTTGGGGTAAGACCCAAGCCCCAGTCTGTATGGGGGTTGTTTTTTTCAATAGTTGTATCCAGCTCTGAGCTTGTTTTTCTAATCACTAATAAAGCTCTAAATGGCACCCAGTCTCTAACTGGCAGGGATGGCTGGGATGGCATCGCCTCTGGGATGCTATCCAAGGATTCATGTGTTTGAAGTTCAAAGCCTGGTATTTCAGAGCACCTGCTGCTCTTCCTCGCTGCTACAGGAGCTGCCGGCGCTCGTGCCCTTGTGAAGAGCAGAGCCTCCCCCTCCCCAGGTACTTTTATTTACAGAGAATCAGTGAACAATCCTCTGCCCTGCTTTCACTTTTTATAAAATTTTAATGCTGTTGCCTTGAAACAAACCCATGAACTGCACCGAGACAGAGGTGCATTCAGCTGAGCATTGCTGAGTATGTATGAGTTCAGACTGGCCAGGATTCTCTTGTTTGCTGGGCAGCTGATCTGTTTCCTTTCCCATAAAATACCGAGGTACCGAACTCCTGAGCTTCCCAAATGATGACTGACGGAGAAGCAAGGCCTTAGCAGCAGCAGCAGCAGCAGCAGGGCTGAGTCAGCTTCTAGATGTAGATCTCAGACCTTGGTAACTCTGTTGAGAAGAACTAGAATGATGTTCAAGACAAACAAATATTTTTAAAAAATCAGATAAACGGTGCTCTTGTGTGCATGTATTTTGCATATTCATCTGTCAGATTTTCATGGTGAACCGGTACCTCGGAAAGTGCAGAGAAAAAAGAGGAACAGCTGAGTTTCAAGGTTTAAGGGTATCTTGAAATACAGCTCACAGACTGAGTTACATGAGGATTATTTTGAGTGGAATTTACAATATAATGGCTCACCTCTGCCCAGGAGTGAATTTTATATGGTGTGAGCACGTTACAGGAAAAAACCATGGGCTGCTGGTGGAATGCAAATATTATATGACTCTGAATCTCACTTGATATTTTAAACACTGAGAGTTTCAGATTTGAGTCATAGTAACTTGCAAGTAGGATATACATATGCATAAATAGCATGCAAGCTGTAAGCAAAGCTTCTGCCTTGGGGTTATTTTCTCCTCAAATTTAAGATTTCATTCTCTGTTATTGGAGATCAGTATAGCCCCGATAGAAAGGCAGAAGTCAGATTAGATGCTTTCAAAATTTGAAAAGAAACCTGAACTAGAAACCTGTACGATCTTCTATTTTCTGATCTCTTTGGCCACTTTGATTTTCAGAACCCTTGGTCCATCAAACCATGTTACCCCTTTCTTACACCTCTGCTTCTCCATGGTGCTTCCTGCATGGAGCCAGTGGCAGAACTTGTCGAGCCTTTAACTTACCCCATCAGCGCACCCAGCAACATCTTATTTTTCATTAGAAGCAGAAACACTCTTAGCACTGCTCAGAGAGCACCTTTAATCCCAAGATCTTTATTGGAAAACTCTAGTCAGAGCAAGAGGTGGAGAAGATGGCACGTGAGTGTCCACTTGGAGCCTCAGAGGCACGTGAGGGAAAAAAAGTCCTTTTCTGTCTTCTAGTTCAGCATTTTGACTTAAAATGTGCATCTAGCCAAGCTATGCAATGAGTGACTTGCTGAAAAGAAGACTGTAAGGTAGGATTAGAGGCTCTGCTTAAGAGAAAATTTGCTTCAGCCTAGAGAACAATCCCACCACAAAATAAAATTAAGTTTAAAAGTAATGAGATTTTCCACTGTTAACTTAATAGCAGCAAACCACATGTTCTAAACAATGTTTTAATTTTTATTTTTTTTTATAAGGACTCAGTAACAAAGCCTGGACTATTAGCCCTGCCATTTTTCCACTGCTGGAGGAAAATGTGGACTCTTGCTGAGTTGTATGGTCAATATCTGTGAGATATTTGAATCTGCCACTAATAAAAAGGCCTGTAAGAATGCTAGCATGGAGGAGCTGGTTCAAGGTAGAGGAAATGGAAAAATGGGAAAAAAGAAGAAACATCTCTTTGGATATTTAGCTCTGTTTCTTTTTTTAGATTATATTTCTTCTGGGCTCCCAAAATCTTCAGTAACAAACAAGTTTTCTTTTAAAAAGTATTAAGTTATCAAAACATTTGCCAGGTCCTAATATTAAATCCTAGCAGTCAGCATTGTTTAAGTTCAGCCATATCATTTTGCTGAGTAAGTCATGCTAAAACTTAAAAGTTTTCCCCTCAAAATGATCTTTCCAAATGAGATTGATATTGTGAGAAAAAAAGAAGAAAAAAAAAGGAGAAGGACGCCTTCATCACGAAGAATTATGGAATTAATTTTCTTTATACACTTTGTTTGCACAAGACATTTTTGTTAACTCTTAATAAAAATACCATTCAGCTGCTATTTTCATTGTTTTTATCCTGGGACCAATACAACATTGTCATTATTGGATATAAAGTGCTGTAAAAACAAATCTAATTTGTTAAGTTTATTTTGATAAGAAATAAATATAAAGGTAGTGCATAGTTTGTACAGTGCTGCTATCATAAGACTCCTGGGTATAATTTATATAAAGAAAATAAAAAAGCATACATAACTTTCTAGTTGATTTCCTTTAACAGGCCTAATTGAAAACAGTTTCTGTTATTTAAAAGTAATTTATTTTAAATATACTTTTTAAAACAAAGTTCTTATTGATATCCATTTTAAGTATAATATTATCTCAGTGTGGGATACAAGTAAAAGGTCAAATCTTGTAGGAGTATTTTCTGTATGACTCAGTTCTGATCATAGATAAACTTATCAGAGAAACCAAATTAGTTAACCTTTTCAGTACCAAAAGATGGTTTTAACAGGTCATGACAGTTTCTTTCAGAAATACAGAACTTCAAAGCTCATACTTTTGTTCTGAAACATGCAAAACCCAGTGCTAATTTCCCTTTTCTCTATCTGATGAAAGGCAAAGGCTAGTGATTTTAACATGAAGTTAGACTCGTTGAGATTCATTATATAGGCACAGTGAGCAATTTGTTATTAATTTTTAGTCAGGAGGTGTTGTCCACAGGGGTGCAGCAACAAAAACATGGAATTTTTTTACTTTTGATTTTTTTTTTCCCTTTAATTTGAGAAAATTGTTAAAGGACATGTTTAATGGTTTTGTCCAGCAGTGCAATCCTTGTGCACAGGTCTGATTACCGGAGCCCTGAAAGACACTGTGCGAACAAAATGGCTGCAGGCGGCCTATCTCTAGGAACCAGCCTCTTTCCATACTGCTTGATATTTTGTTCAGTTCCTGTCCGGTTAACTGGTTTGTGACATTTCTCAGAAGTCCCTTCAGCTCTGCTTCCTTTTTTGTTTCCATCACAGCAGCGCCAGCACTTCGATGGCTTGGGTCGCTCCAATACATGCAGCCAATCTCCACACCAAAAACTGCCCTTCCTTCTCAAAGGCAAATCCGGAGTGATTGAAAGGCTTTAATGGACTTCAGATTTGGGACCACACTCGTACTGGAGGAAAAGCTCTCACAGATGTTAACAGGCTGAAGCCTTCTTCATTGCACTCGTGCAATCTCACGTCTATCAGCATGATTTAATGTGGTAGCCAGGGGACAGTTTGACTCACGGGGGGGTTTTGCCTGCAAACTCACTCCTGCCACCTTTACTCATTGTGGATAATACTTACTCTCGCTGACTTGCATGACGAGGTTGTGCTCCAAGGGTTTCAAAGTGCTGAAGCCTGTCTCCAAACGGGTCCCAGAGAGCTACATTTCAAACATCATCTGGTGGAGAACTCTTGAGGTGGAGTTATCAATGATATTTCACCCATTCAGTGAAGCGAATGCATTAAAAATATCCAGGAGTGAAGATATCTAGAAATCCGGTTTTGAAGGTCAAAGCACGCAGAGTGCTAGCTGAGCTGTAGGAGTATCTTGGCTCTGCGCTGCAGAAATGAAAAGCAAAAGTCTGTAGAGCCTGTCCCAAGCTGAACTTGAATGGGCTTGTGGGGGGAAATTTTGTCAGCCCTGGTCATATGCAGTGAAACATTTATCTCGTGCTGGCAGTGGCAGTGAAAAGTTTTTTTTTCTCTTCTTCCACAACTTGCAGAATATGAGCAAGTAGGTAGTAAAAGCATTTCAACGCTTCTTGAATGGAATAATTTTACATGGCATTTTCTAGGCAGAAAAATAACTGGTGCTTGGGGAATTAGTTTTGTCACTCTCACAAAGTGATTTCATCCAAATGGGAAAAATAATGTAATTATCTGGGCAGATAATGCAGCACACTCTGCTTACATGGACAATAAAGATAGCCTTTTACTCCACAAACAGGAGATGAGTGCTCGAAGACTTGCTGGGTCACTTCTCATTGTTAAAAGAACATGGTTTCCTTGTGGACTTGCCACACTCTATAGCATTTTCTTTTTTGGTTCTCTTTATATTTAGATCGATTATTCATACTTCCCGGTAGTGGTTATAAGAGAAGGATGACTGAGAATTTGGTAGGTGAGTTAATCTCATTTTTACTGTGTCTCTAGAGCCACTCACATTCCCTTTGTATGATTCAAGACCAGAAAGTCTTTACAAGTCTCGCGGAGTGAGACCGAAGTGCCTCCTGCATCCCTCTGTCTTCTCTTCTGCCCTGTTTTTGCTGCTCCCCCTTTTTCTTCTGCACATTTCTCATTTTTTAGACCCTCTCACCAGCCTGACACTCAGGCCACCTCCACACATGCCTCTTCCTTGCAGATGCTCGGTGGGATTGACGTCACTTGAGGCTGATGAGTCAGTAGGGAGTGGTTAGGTGGCTGCTGACTCAATGGGGTGAAGACCTGAGGTCCCCAGTAAAATCCCATCTTTAGCCCTGTACCCTGAAAATCAGCATGCTCTTAATGTCCCTAAGGAATCGCTTGAACATTAGGACTACTGAAGCCCAGTGGATTTGCATAACAGGTGAGCACAAGCTGGTGTGAAGCCATTCTCCATGTTGAAGCGTTACAGCTCCTTCTTCCTGAAGCAGCTTCCTTGGCCAAGGAGTTCAACTGCTTTCCAAAGGGGGATGACAGACACAGACACTGAAACAGCCTTACAAAACAGGGATAAATTAGAAACCTTTTTGGTGTTCACATTAGTTATTGATGAGGGTTTTCAGAAGGAATTTTTCCCTGGTTGTGATGTCTCCACATGCTGCTTTTTCTGATGTACATTGAAAGATGACTTAAGCAGTGCTGGGATGTGCTGCCAGTTCTGCATCTGAGATAATGAGAATAAAGGAGATTGTAGATGGCTCAGTACATCTTTTAACAGATACATGACAAAAATTGCCCTTATATCTGACACGTACACAAGCCCTCCTTGATAAATCTTCCTGGTGCACCTCACAGATTGTAAGTTGGTTGGAAGTAGCAGTGTTGAGGTACTGACAGGCTGACTCCTGTTCTTACCTCTGCTGTCAGAGTTGTCCCAAAGAATGTTTATCAATATGGTGATAGGTGCTATATATATAAAAATATGAGTTTTGTTGTACACTCCCCGATGCCTCTCTTCCTTAAAAAAAAACAAAACCAAACTAACCTCTCATTTTAAACAAAGCCCTGTCAAAATGTAGCATCTCTGAAGTCACCATTTAGTGAGTGGCTGGGGAGGCCGTACCCCTCCCCACTGCTGCCCCAGGTCGCAGGGTGTTCACCATGCCCAGGGCTTCCTCTGATGCAGAAGTGATAGCACACTGCTCAGCAGCTCAGCGCACACTCCTGTGGCTGCTGCAAGCCCACACTGAGCTCAGCTGTTAGACCGCTGGGCTCTCATCCCGCTTGGGGAAACAGGTTCCAGGTTTCAGCAGGCAAGCTTGGAGAACTTTAAAGCCTAGCAGAGCTATTAAATGCTAAAATGATCAAATACCAGCAAGGTTTGTAGGGAGAGGCAATGGGTTTGAGCTGGAGAAAGGTTACCTTCCTTCTCCCCCAAATGTATCTGTTTGTCTTGGGAAAGACACTACCTCCTTCCACAGACTTCACCACACAGCCTTAGAGTATCCTGGCTGCAACAACAGTAAGAGTACCTTCAGTTTTTAATTTTCTTTTCCATTTCAAACCCTCTAAATTACATCTTGACAGTCTCACTGCTAGCTGAAAAGTGGTATATCTCAGTGTTCCTTACCATGCAGGACACATGGCACGATGTTAAGGAACAGGCCCAGAGCAATGCAATGTGGACTTCACCTGCAGCCAGCTAGGAAAGTAGAAATTGCAGCAGCTGCCAAAGGATGGGTTCATAAGGAAGTTGGACAGCTTGGGATTGAAAACAAGGAACTGTGAGCTCTGTGAAGGATCAGGGCTTGGAGATTTCTTTTGGTTTCTGCGTTATGCAAAGCTGGAGCATCTCTCACCAGTAGGCTGAGAGAGTTGGGATTGTTCAGCCTGCAGAAGAGAAGGCTCAGGGGAGACCTTAGAGCGGCCTTCCAGTACCTGAAGGGACCTACAGGAAAGCTGGGGAGGGACAGTTTGCGAGGACATGTAGCAATAGGACAAGGGAAAATGGTTTTAAAGTAGAGGAGGGTAGGTTTAGATTAGGAAGATGTTTTTCTCTGTGAGAGTGGTGAGACACTGGCACATGTTGCCCAGAGAGGCCGTGGAGGCCCCATACCTGGAGACATTCAAGGTCAGGCTTGATGAAGCTCTGAGCAACCTGATCTAGTTATGTCCCTGCTTACTGCAGGGGGGTTGGACTAGGTGACTTTTAAAGGTCCCTTCCAACCTAATGCATTCTATGATTCTATGACAAGGAAATCAACCTTTTTTTACTGAAGTAATTGATTGATTGTTTCTCCTTCCCTGCTTCACAGTACCTCATGTTCCTGAGTACAGATGTCCATCATTAAACCTTTCCACAATTACTGTGGTTGCAGTTCTGCACATAGGAAGCGATAGTGAGATACGATCACTGAGCGTGGTCCTGTAGCGTTTGTGGGTTGTGTGGTCTTCTCTAAACGTTGACTAAACACCGTGTCCCACCACAGCTGATTTTTCCCTGCAATATATTATGCCTAATAAAGCTGAAGCCATACAATTCACCCATTGCCCTCCCACTGCATTTTTATGTTCTGACCAAAAAAAAAATCCAACTTTTTTTTTTTTTTTCCCCAACTGGCAGAGACAATATATCTGCTTTTCATGTGCTCCTTGACTTATTACCCAGTTGCAGAAAGTGCTCCAGCATGCAAGTACAGGAGATGTGTTTATGTGCCTGGTCATCTCTGGAATGCGTAGCCAGCGAGTGAAAGGCTGGGAGACTCTTTCGGGACAGCTGTGTTGATGGTGACCTGCCAGCACCAACAGCTTGATCTCCAGTGGCGGAGAGGGAACGTGGATGCCTCTGCAGCGCTGAAGGCCTCTGGCACACTTGGAAGGTGAAAGCTGGAAGGATGCTCTGTACGTCGTCTCCTCGTGTTTGCTTAGAGCCCCGGAGCGCCTTGCGACCGTCACTCGGCGCTTTGTGGGACTGGGCTTCTGCTGGCTGAAGAGAAAAAAAAACAACCCTTCATTTGCCCAGGGTTTCTGTGTGTGCAAAAGGCCTGCTAGAAAACTGATGGAACTAAAATGATCACACATGTCCTTCAGCTTAGGAAAAAAGAGCTCTAAGTGAGAGCATGTGTGCTCTGACTCTTGGGCTGAGAAAATGTCAGTCTGATGTGCTTGGGAAGTTCATATTGATACAAACAGGGAGGCTCCCTGCTGCCCACAGATTTCCCACATAAAAGTCCTACTGGTAGCCGTGGGAACTTAACAGCAGCCACGCTGTGGCTAAAGTCACCACTCTAAAAATGTAGTGAAATTAGTGTTCATAAAAGTGAAAAACATGCCACAAGAATGAAGATGTTCTGATTCACAGCCATGAAAATTACATGAGTTCTGGCATATAAGAAAAGCTTAATTTTGCAGTTACTCTGACTTTGGAAAGGGATTGCTGGTGAATTTTTAAAAAGTTCCTTTGAGCAAAAATCTTGGCTTTTCACAAATCAATTTGTTGCACCAAAACATACCCCCCGCTGAGTCATGCCCATGATGTGATGCTGGTCCTTCTCACCAGCCCTGCACAAAGGGCCCATCCTGTGCTGCACAGTGGCCCCTAGTGAAACTCGTTAGCTTGTTCCAGAGCCTGCAAAATAATTTTCATCAGCTGGTTTGTTGCTAATTTCAGTTCTGCCTTCTGCTCCAACCCTCACCTCACTCAAACTATGCCACTTGCTACATGTGTTTTTAAGACAAATAAAAAAAAAAACCCCAAACCCAACCAACCAACCCAAGCTATGGAGAGTATGATGGATAAACAGACTTGTCCCACTTTAAATTGAATGTGAACCTGGGACCCGGCAGCAGAGGTAATACTAGCAATAATGCAGCTGTTGTAGCTTTAGAGTATCATTTAGCACAACTTCCAGTGTGAAGTTCCCTTTTTTGGCTTTTTCTGCTATGCAGAAAAGGAGAGGAGGGGACGGCTGTGCTGGCCGTGACTCTTGCTATTAGAATTTAGATTCGTATGTTGTATCTCCTTTCCAGTTAGAGAGACTCATCCTCAAATAGGTACCTTTGTCCCTCACAGTTTTTTTCCCTTGCACCACCAAGGATCTGAAACATCAACTCTGTGTCAGTGTGTTGGATAAGGCTCTCTCCCTGTTCCCTATCGAGTCTGTTTTCCTTAATTATCCAGGAGAGATGCTATGAAGTGATGAGCATCACCCTCTCCTTACTCCTCACAGCGTTCCCTCAGCCACCAACGCCATTTCACAGAGCAGCTGCCAAGCTGACCCCCTTGTCCAGCTGGCTATTGTGCTTGCTGGGCAGACGCGACCTTCCCATCCCCACCCCCACGCCAGCAACAGCTTATGACAGCAGCAATCTTAAAAATAAAACAGGAAATGATTTCAATAGGGGATGTGGTGGCTGACAGAGAAAAGTGGAGTAGGTCTGAAGTGCAGTTGTTCTTTCATCTGAGTGCCTGGGCCCTACAGAAATGTTGCAGGGGGATGAATGCTCATGCAGCCTTTCATGTGGCGGAGGGACTTGTGCTTGTTATTGTTGTTGCTGCTATCGAGACCTATTGTGGTGGCTGTCCTCGTGACCTGGGTCCAAATGCTGCCAGTCGCGATGCAGCAGCATTTTGCTGGGGCTGCATGGCCCCGGGGTGCTGCCAGCACATGCTCGCTGGTGCCTGGGCATTGCCCGATGATCTGGTCTGCTGCGTTCAGGCCACCGTGATAACCCCCTGACTTCAACATCACCAGTACTTCCTTGCACTCAATGCAGCTGGGGTTAGCTGTGCTCTGACCAGTAAATAATTCACTTGCTCACCACATTCCAGTATGAGATATCATTTTGGTATGGTACCTGAGGGAAACACCTATCCCATCTATTTCTTCTGAGGAGAACCTTTAGCATCTGATTGAATTATCAGATAGGAAGGCTTCCCTGTCCTGCATGTTGCTGAGACCTCTTCACCCTCTCTGTTTTCTCCCAGGGGATCAGCTGTAAGGAAGAATGGGCCTGGGTGAGCGCTGCCCTGGGAACACTGAGTAACCAGAGCCTCTCAGGCTAAAAGGTGTTCTCGGCCTCAGACAGCTGAGTGTTTTCTTGGACATAATGTCTTGGGCTTGGAAATGCATTTTTGGTCTGCTTCCATCACCTTTGTATTTATAGTGAAGATTTATTTTTCTCACCAGCTGGGTTAAGTGTTTTTTCCTGTAGCATTCAAATGCTTGGAATGGAGGTTCAGATCCTTCTCTGCCTACAAACACAAACATACCATATCTGGGTCAGGAAGTCCCTGACCTTCAAATCACTGGGGTTGACAGAGTATATCATGGTAGTTTTATTATAGGCTTGCCCTAGTCTTATACTCTTCCCTAGGCATCTGCTATTGCCAGCATTGGAGACAGGATATTGGGCTAGAGGGACCTTTGGTCTGACCTCCGATGGATGTTTTTATGGTCTTTTGCCTTTATCTGAGGCCTCCAGAGGCTAATAAAGATTTTGTAAATATAAAGAATTCATTGTGATCCAAGAAGAAGTCGTGAGCATAGGAGGGCTCCCTGGCCCTGCGCTCCCTGGGATCAAAGGTCTGATAAGAGAAGTGGGTGTCTGGCAACTGCTGATGAAACAACTTCCAAAGTCTATTGGTTGCTAGACAGATGGTCCTCAGTGGGTAATGAAAATAACTGTTTCTGAACACTTTTTATCGTACACAGTCTAGGATTTAATAATTTCATGCAGTATCTAATTTATCATTTAGGTTTGCTTCTAACATTGGCCCACAGCCTCATTGGAAATGGTAGATCTACCTATCTTCTTTGGCTTCTTAGTTGGTTTCGTCAAAGGATGAAGAGGTCTTATGCCCCCCCCCCGCCAAGCACCGAAGGCCTTCTGAGAAGCGTAGGTACTCATGCTTGTTGTTTGCTCTTATCTAAGTGGAGCAGCTCCAACATCATGAAGCTGTGCACGGGTGTCAGGCTCTCTGAGGCACATGGTGTTTGTGCCACCACTGGAGATGAACTCTCAGATATCTTCAGTGCACCAGGAAATGCCAAGGGGGTTTTAAGACAGCAGAAAAGCATCTGCTAAGACTCTGAGCTTGTCTTCTGCCTGCGTCTTCTCTCTGCTTGGTCAGATGGAGAAAGCAGGATGGAAATCCCTCCTGTAACTCAGTTTTCCTTTCCCCTTTTCAGTTTGCTTAGAAAAGGCATTTCTGCATAAGGTAGAGCAGCCTCACTGCTGAGAAAGGACCTCAGCCAGGCAATGAGGAAGGATGCCCAACCATCCCTGGCATGTAACCTGTGCCTGCCCCTCTTTGGGGGCAGCAGGACTGATTTGCCAGATGGAAAGAGAAGAAGAGTGAATTTTTTGATGTGAAAAAAACAACCCAACCCACCATCAAAACCCAACAGACAAGGGTCTAAAAAAATCCTGTTCATTTTTCCATTTTCCCTTGCTCTTTCAAGCCTACAAAAATCCCCTTCAGTATGACACTGAGCCTGTAAGAAGTCCTCTTCTCTTTTTAGTTAGCTATTGCTGAAGGGCTTAGCACTATAGCTTCCAAGTCTTGTGCTGAATGAAGCTGCTTAACCTTCACTTGCTTCATTGCAATCCCCGTGTCCTGAGATGGAGCTTTAGTATTGGCCACTGTAAAGAAGGTGCTATTTTTAAAAGCAGGCTCTACATTCATGTTTTGTGTACTCCCAAAATAGCCATGAAGATTCAGATCCCTGTGTGCCCAACCCTGCCACCCCCTGTGCCCAAAAGGGTCACGGCCCTGCCTCTACAGCCAGACCACATCACCAACATGGAAAACTCAGTAGAGCTCATCCAGTTACCCCCCACCACCACCTGGGAAGGAAAAAGAAGGTTTAGGTTGCACAATTGGTGCTTTCCTGCATATTGAACAGCTTTTAAAAAAATCCCATATTTTAATCAGAAGGAGCAAAGTGTATGGTCCTGCTTAAAAGCTTTCAAAGTGACACACTGCAGCTTAGGAGTCAGTAGTTTGCTTAATGCTATTCATGTGTCAGTGCAATATAAAGCCTGAAAAAAGCCCACTTCACATTGAAAAATAGCCCCTTCTCACAGGAGGGTTTGAGATGGCTGGTGGGGATTCTGATACGAAACTGGAAAACACCCCAGAAGCAAAACCGTGACGACTCACAGAGTCAGCCTCTTCTAAAAAGTTAAAAGCATCTAAAAATAAGTAAGCACTTTTACAACCGTGTGGCTGGCTGTAGGTGCATCTCACTTGCCTAATCTGTGAGGATCCTTGTTACTCATTCGGGGAGGGAGACAACGATCACTGAAGTCAATAGAAAGCCCTGGCTGGTTTTAGGTGAGGTCATGCACATCGCTCCCTTCGATTGACAGTGTCCTCTGTGTTTGCTGCCATCCAAACCTTCAGTGGTTTCTACAGTGGCTACAGCAGTTTGTGATTTGCAGCGAGAAGATGCAGTTCTGAAGGTTCATGTTTCTGAGATGCTCACTGGCAACAGCCCCCCTCACACTGTGAGCTGGGGGCTTCTGCAAACAAGAGCATCCCTCCATTGATGGTAGACCATGTGGACCTGGAAATGAAGGCTTTGGAACTTTTTTTGGTAACAGAAACTAAAGGCTGTTTTTCTTACCCAGTGGCATGAGGCGAGAAGGTTTATGTGGGGATTAATAGTGTCCTATACAAATGCTGAAGTCATAAACATGTGCACCACTTCAGTGCGACCAGGGGCAACACAGGCAGCAAACGTGCAGGCTCACTGAAGTGTGTGGATTTGACTACAATTCAGGGCTGGGGCATTAAAAAGGGCAAAGCTCCAACGCTGTCATTTACTGCCTAGTATTTTTCAACACAAATATGTCCACTAAATAGTTGGTGTCTGCAGTCATTTTTTGCAAAGACGGCTGTGGCAGCTGATCGAGTTACCCAGGGGCGAATGCTGTACCCGGGATGTCCGGGATCTCTCCATGACTGAGGTGACTACATCTCACAAAACCCCACTGAGGAGTATGGGTGCAAGCAGTAGCACCACTCGTATGGGTCACTCCGGAATGGGCTCCAGCTGAACAAAACAGGGTGTTTGCTCTCTTGGGGGGGGGAGGCCGGGCGCTGGCTCAGCGTGGTGGCGAGGACAGCTGTTGAGCACGCAGACAGCCACCCACCCACAATGTCTGCAATGCACACAGCTGCTGCCTGGCTGCATTACAAAGGTGCCTCTGCAGCAGCACAAGGGCCGTCTGCGATACCGGCGGCTGCGAGCAGCGCTCGGGCTATATTTTACAAGTTTGTTTTCTATGGTGCTGCAAGCACAGGCACGCTTTTATGGCATCTAGAGCATTTCACTGAATGATTTGGTAGTATGCTACTGACCAGACAGCACATTTCCAGATTTAGATTATAAGAGGAAAACAGCAAGTGGTAGGTTCAAGTGCGGGTCAGTGGATATGTTATACCAGAGCTCCTCTGCCGAGCACTGGAGTACTTGCGCTCCCCTGAGACCAATGCTGTAAGCTGTGCTCAATAGAGATGGCCTAAGGTGTTTGCTTTTATGATTACCAGTACCATTCACACTGGGAAAACGTTGTTATCACATTGTAAACATGATTTTTAATATCGACGAATCTTTTCGGTTGGTATTTGGGCTTCAAACACAAACAGACGATGTTCATTTTCTCCTGTTCTCTAGATGTATTAAGCAGCATTTTAGTGGGAGGTTTTTGGGGAAAGAAAAAAAGAGGGTACAGAGGTGAGAGAGTATTCTCAATCTGCTGATGGGCTTGTTTTTAAATGGCCACTGGTACCGGTGAGTGCAGTTTGGAGGAAGAAAGCAAAGAAAAGCTGTAACTCAGTGAAAACCAAAAATTGCTGCTGATGGCCACATTACAGATACACATGGAAAAACAAATACTGCAACACAATGCCATTGGCATTCAGCATGAACAAGCAGCATTTAAATATCTCACTTGTAATAAAACCTGAGTTTACAAGCAGCATAAAAGAACTTACCGACCTGGCTTGTATACACCGCCTCAAGTCAGTGACAAGAGTATCTCCTGATGGTCTGAAGAACAAAGTGGATCCCAGTAATGATGTTTAGTAATTGCAAACTGGTTTTGAACACTTCAAGGTGTTGGGTTTTTTTTAGATTAAATTATCTTCAGTTAAACTTTAGATCACCTATTGCATGGCAATATTCACTTTAAAGACAGGCCCGGGGCTGCACAAGCCCCCTCTCCTCGCTCTCCCAGTGTAGATGGCTCTTGCCAAAAGCATGACAAGTACGATATCACCAGAGAAAGCTGCTTAGTGTTTCATTGCTGCAAGGAATGAGGCATCCGTTCTCACTCTCACTGGGCTGAAATGCTTGTGAAAGCTCAGCCTAAACTCCAGCCCTGTGTTTGCTGAGTAAGATCTGGCCTGTGTAGGAGTTAGTCATGAATAACCGAGCAGCCAGGGATCGGGTTAGGAAAGCTAAAGCCCTGATAGAATTAAATCTGCTGAGGGACATCAAGGGCAACAAGAAAAGCTTCTATGGGCGTGCCAGGGATAAAAGGAAGACTGTGGAAAATGTGCTCTTTCTGGAAGGAAACAAGACACCTGCTTACCCAGGGTATGGAGAAGGCCAAAGTCCTGAATTACTTTTTTGCCTCAGTCTTTGCTGGCAAGTGCTCTAGCCACAGTGCCCAAATCATAGAAGGCAAAGGCAGGGGCTGAGAGAGTGATGAATCACCCACTGTCGGAGAAAATCAGGTTCTAGACCATCCAAAGAACCTGAAGTTGCACAGTGCCACGGGACCAGATGAGGTGCATCCACGAGTGCTGAGTGAACTGGTGGATGAAGTGGCTAAGCCATTCTCTGTCACACAAGTCCAAGTGCAAGGTCTTACACATGGGTTATCACAATCCCAAGAACAACTACAGGCTGGACAGAGAATGGATTGAGAGCAGTCCTGAGCAGAAGGACTTGGGATGTTGGTGGATGAGAAGATAAACATGACATGGCAATGTGCTCTTGCCACCCAGAAAGCTAACTGTATCCTGGGCTGTATGAAAAGGACCATGACCAGCAGGCCAAGGGAGGTGATTCTGCCCCTCTCTGGTGAGACCCCACCTGCATCCAGCTGTGCGGCCTCCCAGTGCAAGAACGACATGGAACTGTTGGAGCAAGTCTGGAGGAGGGGCACAAAGATGATCAGAGAGCTGGAGCACCTCCCCTGTGAAGACAGGCTGAGAGTGTTGGGCTTGTTCAGCCTGGAGAAGAGAAGGCTCTGAAGAGACATTATTGCGGTCTTCCAGTACCTGAAGGGGCCTACGGGAAAGCTGGAGAGGGGCTGTTACAAGTGACTGGACAAGGCATAATGGATTTAAACTGAAAGAGGGTAGATTGACATTAGATCCTAGGAAAAAATCCTTTATTGTGAGGGTAGTGAGGTACTGGCACAGGTTGCCCAGGGAAGCTGTGGCTTCCCCCTCCCTGGCAGTATTCAAGGCCAGGTTGGATGGGGTTTTGGGCAACCAGGCCTAGTGGAGGGTGTCCTGGGGTTGGACCTTGTCCTGGTTTCAGCTAGGATGGAGTTAATTTCTTTTCTAATTGTGGATGGAATGCAGTGTTTGGGAGTTAGGATGAGAGCAGTGCTGATAGCACCCTGATGTTTCTAGTTGTTGCCAAGCAATCAAGGACTTTTCAGTTGTTCATATTTCCCTACTAACCAGAAGGGAGAAGACACAACCAGGACAGGTGACCCGAACTTGCCAAAGAGGGTATTCCATGCCAATTACATCATGCTCAGCATAAAAGGGGGCTGGCTGGAGGAGGAGCAGGCGGCTCCAGGACTTGTGGTTTTTGGGGACTGTCTGGTTTGCTGGGACGGCTCTGGGCTGTATGGCCTGAGTTTTGCGGTTCAGTGAGAAACTGTATTGTGTATCACCAGTTTNNCCACAAACTTCCCTCCCCCACTACCTTTTAAAGAACAAGTGATTGCGTGGTGCTGGGCTCTCAGCTGGGACAAAATCACAACAAAACTGGATGATCTTTGAAGTCCCTTCCAAACCATTCCACAACTCTATGAACCTGTTATAGTTCAGGTTGCTCATGGATCTCCCACATCTTTTAACGCAACAGTATTTTTAATGCTGGGGTGTGTTGCACCCCTGGAAGTCACTAATTGTGGCTTTTGGGAAAGCAGTCCTTGTCCTTAAACAGAGAGGGGATGTGAGAACTGTCTGTGCCCCAGGGAGGCAGGGAGTGTGGTATTGGGACTCCATGTGTACTGACAATTACCTGTGCCAGTACATAGTGCTAACTTGGGCTTCATTTGAAGAATTTATTTTTGTAACATGGAGTCTCCGAGTAGCTGGAAATGTGGGGTATTGTCAGCTTTGCAGCTTAGGGCTCTGATGCATCCTTTGGGAAGGCTGACTTTTGTGTTGCAGCTGAAAACACAATGAAACACACATACACAGTGGCACTTTTAGGCTGGTAAGACTGATTTTCCAGGATGGGTCTTATTCCCTCACAGCAGCGCAAATCTGAAATTCCTGCCTTAGCTCCTACCCAAAACCTCCCACAGGCCTACTCCTGTCTGGACCAGAACTGACCAAAACCTCCAGGTCTTGACCCAGAAGATCTTAAACAATGGTGAAATTAAGGTTCACAGGGCTACACCCCTTTCATTTAACCTAGTTTCTGTATGACACAGGCACATCTGACTGCATGATCGTGTGGTGCACATAGGGAAGTAGGGCAGATGCTGTTCATTGAACTGACTTTTGTGTTGTACCCGTGCTTCTTGCAACATGTTCCACCACATGGGACCCCCCTCCTCTCACCCTCACTTCATTATGAGGATGGGCCTGTGCCAAGATGGGGGAAAAGGCTAAAAGGAAATGTTTAGATCTGCCTTTCAGGAAATACATGGCCTTTTTTTTCCCCCTCCAGATTCAACCTTTTTTGCACAGGCAAAGTATGGCAGATGATGCAACAGGTTTGGGTGTCAGGTGGTCACTCCATGTGCCTGCCTGCTCTCCGGCCAGCCACTGCCCGCTGCCCTGCCCAGGGACTCCTGCATTTTTGCCCAGCCCTAGGGGGGGGTGTCCAGCCTCGCAGAGGGGCTGCAGCCCCACACTGTGTGGGGTAGCGCAGTGCTTTGTGTTGGGATCTTGGATGCTGCTGGTAGTTGTAAAGAAAACCTCAGTGCACATAACCAGACTACTTACTGATGTAGCAGCTTGTCACTGAGCAATGCTAATTTTTTGAATCAAAGCTGGCAAAAATTCAAACTCATAAACCTTTCCCTGGAGCTGCCCTTTCCCTTTTTCTTTCCACATCATGATCCCCTGGCAGATCTGGTTGGCCTCCATGCCTGAATCTGCCCTTGATGGTGTGCTCCTGGCTGTAGTGTGCCACAGGACGCAGTGACCTGCTGGCACACGTGGGCTGTGGTCATAGGACACGCAGGCGGTTTTTGTGCCTGCGTCTGTTAATGAAGAATTAAATGAATCCTAAAAAGGCAGGAACAGAGGGTGAGAACCAAGGCAATGGTACGCTGCTCCACTGTTTTGCTCACTGTAATTGTTCAGATTTCAGAGGGAAATAGAAAGCTGTGCTTAATGAATTGCAGTACCTTAATGCGTCCTACAGTGAGCAAAGGGTGACAATAGAAACTGGGGGAGGTGGGGGTGGGGCATAAATGTGCTCTGTGGCTTCACAGAAGGCCACCCAAAGGACAGAAAGCAAAGGGCTGGCACTGCTGGGAGCAGGTGTCATGGTGACTGTAGATGCAGCTGCAATTGCAAACAGCCTTATTTTGAATATGAAAACTTCAAGCTGGGAGGCACAAGGGCTGGCTAAAAGGGGGAAGGAAGAGGCGGAAGGCCAGTGTTAGGCACGCTCAAAGCAGCGGGGCTGAGTTAGCATCTTGCAGTCTGAGCATGGCCTGGCTAGGCCGAGCAGCCACACAGCCCCCCTGTGACCTCCCCTGCTGCAATGCTTCAGATGTTGCTTTAAAAAAAACTGCTCTTGCTGCAGGAGATTAGAAGGATCACACTTCCAGGAAAGCCCGAGGAAAAGTAACACAAAAAAAGGCTCCCCCACTATAAATAAATACATTTGAACAAACACCTCCTGCCCAAGATCAACAGGCTTAGATAGGGCTGATTGTCCATATTTCTGCATATTCTGGTCTTTTATGCCCCCTATTTGCTGCTCGTGAATCAGTGATAGTTTTATCCTGCTGTTTGTTGAGAACATGCTATTCTGTAAGATCCTATCTCTCAGTTTATCATGAGGCAGCTCTTAGTATTTTGGTCTGCTTTATCGGTTTAAGTTAAGTGCTGGATTATTAAGTAAGGATTGAATCCAAGACTGACAGAATTCCCATTTCTTTGCAGATCTTGGTGATAATGGGATAACAAACAATAGAAAATTTGCTCTAGGAACATAAACATTTTTCAATCAGGACTTTGTCTTCTTATGTCTTTGCAAATTATTCTTTATCTCTGTGTTATTAGAGAATTTGCAGCCTTCCCCATAATGTGTAGGACTTAATTGTAGAAGCAGATTGGTTGTCTTGAACAGTGTCACATGTCTGAAAATGGCAAGATCTGTCAAAAAATACATATCAATGATAATTACTATTACTGTTAAATACATGCAAGTAACATAAATTATGTATTTTAGCCCCATTAAATACTAGAATTATTTCCATTGTACCGTTATGCTAATGCATAATAAATGTACGCAATAAATAGTAAATCTGTTGTTTACCACTACTCCCTCTTACTATGAGTTTTATGTCTGGTTCTCTTACTAGTATGAGGTCTATTTTTGGTGAAAATCCTTCAAATGTCAAAACATGACTAAATTTCAGTAACCTGCAAGTTAAACAACCACGTTTTGAAAGAAATGCAAAAAAGCGCTCTGACAAATTGTTATCTGCACCACGGTATCTTTGCTGTCTGTATTTACACAAATACACAGAAAGATATTATATATTAATTACACAGGAAAATCTTACTCATCTCTGTAGAAAAACAGGATAGAGATTTCACATGTGGCTGAGCTCTAGGATGATGTGATATTAGTTTCTGTGCTGTTTTCAAGATGCGATTTATCTAACACTGGAAAAGGGTATGGTTTGGCTGACTAAACTCTGGAGTGATGCTGAAAGATAAAAGTGCTACGGGGAATTTTTTGGGCGTCTAAAAGGCAACGTATAAGACTCTGTAGGTGTAAAAAACCCAAAAAGACCTTTTCTGGTGGTTGTCTAAAAAGCTTGTTGACATTTTATGACACAGACTAACCTCCCCCCATGCCTCTACACAACCCCCCCCCCGCCTTGCAAAACGTAGCTGCCTTAAAACTGAATGAAAGCTTGCTCCCACAGAGTCGTTATTTTGGCTCATCTCACCCATCTTTGAGAGTTTTGTTGTACATTTAGTGTCCCGAACTGGAGCACGCTGTAGGCACACATAGGCATGACCAGTGAGAAGGGCAAGCAGACCAACCCACCAGCTTGTTTGAGATATGCACCACTAGTTCTCTGCAAAAACACTCAGCATGGCAGACATCTGAGAACTGAGGCAAACCCTGCACAAGTTTCAAATACTGGGGAAGGAGAGATCCGCCCACCCCACCCTGCCTTGGGGTCTGGCCCGGGTGAGGGACAGTTCCTTGGCTGCAGGAACGTGCTGAGCCAGGTGGCTTCTAGGCAAAGACTTGTCAAAGAAGGGCTGCCTGAGATGAAAAAGTCCCAGCACTCAGGGGTGTGGTGTGGAAATAAAGGCCATTGGGCTGGTGAGAATGCTCATGAGAGCAGCACACTGCAGGACTGATTTGCATCAGGAGACATGCATTTTGCATAATGGTGATAAGTGGGTCTAGATGGTGATGGATGGTCTTCTTCAGCATTTGCTCCTCCAGGTGGGCTGGCTCCTCTCTGCAGTAAAGCTGGGGCATGGTGACACTGCTGTTAATGCAAAGGTCTCATCTAGCTCTCAGACCTAGGATTCCCTGAAGCCTACCACCCTGTCTCATATGTGTGCTGGAGATCTCCATGGTCACTATGGAGGTCTCCCAGGGTGCCGAGAACTTCCTCCTGGGTTGCCCAGGTGCAGCCAGGGTTGACAGCTTGGCCCTTGCAGGATCCTGTACTGTGGGGATGCTCTGGGCAGGATTAATCACAGCCAAGTCATGGGTCAGTTGATGGGGAGAAGGATGTGTCCATGGAGGTAGATTTTGATCTTTAAAGAGCTGTTGAAGACCTTTGAAGGACTTTTTATGTTTGGCTCAAGACGGAGCCTGAAGTGAGCAGGGCTTGCTGCTCTTACCTTCCTGAAGTCACCAGGTGGAAATGCTCGCTTTGACCTAAGCTGCCACTTACTATGGGTGTGCAGACAGTGTTCATAGGTCTTGATGGAGGTAAGCAAGGTAGTCCCAAATCTTTGGACATCATGCCTTTCCCATCCCTACCTACCACTGTTTCAGGGCCTTGCTTCATGGAGAATGGGAAAATCTAGATCCCTGTTGGGTTAAGGAGCACAAAGAGATTTTGTTTTCTGTGGTACAGGGCCTGGGCTTGCTGATCTCTGATGCTGGATCTTCATTTCAGGCCACCAGATCAAAGATGTGATTGCTTCTGATTTTCAAGGAGTACTGAGTCTGTGTTGACTTTCTCAAAAAAGCTTTGCTGCTTTGTAGTCCGAGCCCCTCCGTGCCCACACAACAATTCAAGCTGTGAATATTTTTTGAAAACTATCTCAGCTCCAGCACAATAAATAAAATCTTGCAAAGGCAGTGGTCCTCTTTCCATACCCCCAGGTTTGTAGAAAGCAGCTTTGGAACAAAAAAAGAGCACAATTACAGTTGAATCTTGGGTTTTTTTCAGCAGAAGGACTTCAGGAGTGCAAAAGCACCAACCTGGATGCAATGGGCTTAGTAGTTTTTCTCCTTTACATGAAAATCTTATTGAACCACAAAGGTTGCCTGCCAGGTGTGGGTGGCAAAGCTCTCACATATTGATCTTCAGTCAGTCAGTCTTGAAAGCAAAAACACGTTTTTCATGTCGCCAGGCACTGTATCAGAGCCCACAGTGGCTTGCAGGGTATTTCTGCGCGTCGTGGCAGTGGAGGCAATAGAACATCCTGTGAAGTAACAGCCTTAGCAAAACACCACAAGAGAAAATTGTGAAAAACACACTTCTCTGTTCCTTTTTTTTCACACAGACTTTTGGTTAGAAACACAGACATACTGGATCTGAAATAGCTTTCTCTTGTGATTTGGCTTCTTTTTAAGCCCCAAACCATTTAAAGCTCCCCTCCCTCTAACCCTGCTGAAGCTTGATGTGGGAGAACGTAGGCTTTTTTTTCCCTACTGCTTTCAGTCACTGTCTGACATAGTCTGAATGTGCCTTGATGTGTCCGCTGCTTTTAATATTGCTGGCTAACACAAAGCACTCAATTTGTTCCCTCCTACTGACACACATAATTTGTATTTCCGTAGAGAAAGAATGCTGTATTTTGCAGGGACATTACATGGGACACCGACGTAACGACCTCCATAAATTCACTGCTCGACACTGATTTAGTCAATCAGTGTTCCCAGGGCAGTGCATACTTACAGACTGAGGCATCCTGCATGATAGCTGTTGTATTGGTAGACCTTGACACATGCAAGCAGGCGGCTTGTTCTTGCAGCTGCTGCTTTGAAGTTGATGGAAACTTTATTCTCTTAAATTTATTAGTGCCTGCCTTCAGCACTCTTCAGTACACTGTGCTGTTGGAAGGACAGCCTCAGAAATGGGACCTGGTATTGAGGTGTGGCAGCCCGCAGGAACGAAATGGCATTTTTTGCTATTCTTTGAGAGAGGCATCATGCCAATGTGAGGCTGGGAAAAGACTTTCTACCAACGTACACCTCCCCTGTGCTGTCACCAGAGCAAAGATGTGATTGCTGATGATCATCGTACAAAATTCTTAGCTACTTCCTGGCGTAGGTCCATGTCCATCCTCACTGTATTCAAAGTTTATTGCATCTCCCTCAAAGCTGGCTGGACTCTGTTGGTGGGTGAAATGATTCCTTCAATGTCTACTAAGTTTATGGCTGCAGCAGCGTAATTTTAACATTTTTTGGGATGGATGATGCTCTATGAAGAGAATAAATCTGCCAGCCGTTCAGGGTAGGTATTGACCAGCTACGTAGCTCACTCATGTGGGTTATCAGTATGAAAACAGGAAACGATGTGGGAAATGTTAATAAAACTTGATAACAACAGCTCAAAAGCTGTTTGATCCACCGTTTAAGTGTACATAACTATTACAGGATGAGGAAACAGGAAATACACTGAGGGGGAGGAGATGAGAACAGAGAACTGTAAAAAAGAATAAAAAACCCGAACTTGAAAAATTCCAAGTCACCCTTTCTAAGTCAGGTGGCACGCACGAGTCATTCAGCGCAGCGCACGGCTCCTCGCTTTGGCATCGTGCATGTAAAACGCAAGAAGCCAGAGCTGAGATCCTGCAGCAATAAATTGCATCGTGGCACTGAATACGAGACCAACTTAATGTAAAAAAGGAAAACTCCAAATGGAAAAAAAAAAGAACCCAACAAACCAAACACCCCCACCCCCCTAAGTTTTTTCCGAGCAAGGGTTTTAAAATTTTCAAGACCAAATCAGCTCTTTGCGGTTCCTGTTTCTTCAGAATCTGTGTTTTCCCAAAGACTTGAGTAAGCGAAATGCCATAGTGTTACTCCTGTTCAGAAGGAGGATTACTATTACGTGACCACTTCAGATCCCCTGCACACCACCCCACAATCTTCCATATGTAAGTCAGTGTGGGGGGGCGGGGGGGAGTAGGGTGGGGTAAAGCACATCCTCTTTTTCCTGCGGTGTTTTATTGTGCTGGGTTCTCTCCCTTCTCATCGAGGTTTGCGTGATGAGTTCCCTAGTAACCCACTCTAAAGTGTTACTGAATGAAGCCTAGCAAATGTGTTAACTTGAAAGAACTGCTCAGGGAAAAAAACAACCACATTGACTTGGATGTAAGAACAGCAAATGCTTCCTTCATGTCACCTTTGATTAACAGCACTTAAAGCATCTTAAACACTTGAAGTTATGATTCACAGTTTATAGACAGAGAAAGTCCTGAGTTCCACAGCTGAAGATGTTTCATAATTAGTAAACTAATTGTGGAGTTCAGGTCTGCTAATTTTTAACTTCTGGCCCATCTCCATTAGATGATACTGTTTCCTGTGACAAATGCACCGAAAGGAACTATTTTCTCATGTACAGAACATCCATTCTCTTTCTTAAAATGTCCTCTGGACCTTTGAAAACAGGGAGCAGTAGTTACAGGTCACATACTCCCTTCTACTGATGGGGCTTTGTGTCTTCAAAAGTGGGGGCAGTAAGAGATGCCCCTGTGTTGGGAAGACAAGGAAAGAAGGACTGTCCTGGAGGCCAAGAACAAGAGCTTCCAAGCTGTGGAAGCAAAGGAGATTGCTAAGTGTCTTCTGTGTGGGATTCAGAATCACAGAATCATTCATCTGACCAAGCCTTGATGTTTGTCTCACAGACAAAGTCACATCTAAGGCAGGTCAGACACATCACCCTGTAGCAATATATCAGTTTCTGGGCACTCAGTGCAATAGGAAGCAACCTCAGATTTCAGGGTTTATCTTCTGAGTTTCGAAGGGCAGAGTTGTACACTTTGTTTCTATCCTGGAGGAGAAAAGCCTGCTCAGAGAGGAAGAAGATGGAGGTGTCTTCCCTGCAGGCAGAGAATCCCTATAACAGAAAAGCCCATTTCTCACTGTTCTTAGTTTAAAATAATGCTTTTCTTTCCACTGGTTTGGTAGACACAAGGGTGTCTGGCAGGAACTGGCTGCCTTTGAGCTCTAACCTGGGCAGCGCTTTCTTTAGGAAGGTAAGTAGATGTATGTGGTGTCACTACTGAGCAGCTCAGACAAGAAGTGTGACCACCACAGCTCAGTCACATCTGTGTGCCTGTTTCCCTCCCTGTGATTTTAATTTTTTGGCTTTAAGGGCAGTGGCTCAGTCCTGGCCCTGGTTAAGCATCTGACCCAGACACAGCCTGAGTTCTGCCGCGGTGTTTCAGACACAACCCCTTTTCATGGCAGCACATTGTTTGCTCATACAGCTATTGCAGCTTGACATGTAAAGATTGAATAAAGCTGCAAATTAAACGGCTCCTGCAAAGCTTGCTAAGTATCATGATATGCTCATGACTGTTGCTATTCAACATATTTTAGTGGAGGTTGGGAGAAATGCAGTGCTACGACTCTTGACAGCTGTGTTAAGCTAAGTACATGCTTGTTCCATTGAGTCTGTGTGTGCATGCATGTGCACACAAATGCACACATATACATGATTGTACTTGTCCTTCATCTGATGTTGAAGGGTTTTGCTGTTTAAAGTGCAGGCGTCTATTGTTTTTAGTCTTAAAATGCCCCTCCCTTGAGGCCATGATATTATTGCCTGGCATCCCATGAACTTCCTCCCAAGTGCTTTGATGTCCTCCTATGTTAGAACTATGAATTGCCAAGTTTACACATAAGCAGAGCGAAATATCACCCGCATGTTGCCACGCTGTAGACAGTGTGGCTGGTGATGAGTCCCCATTTCATTATCTCCCAAAGGCAGGAAAGATAATACATAGTCACCTATTCTGAAACAGACTTTTTATAGAGGATGATTTCTCTGTGACACAGACTTATTGCGTGTGTTTAATTCTTCTTTGGGTAGTGGTATTGAAAGCAAAGTAATCTCATGGTTGATGTAAGTGTGAGATCACTTTCATTAGTCTTTTTTTGAAGGGTAAAGCAAGAAAATTCCAGTTTGACTAGTGAGTCATATTGTTTTATCTCCCTGGTCCATTTCATAGGTTTCCAACTTGCCCTACCATGTTTAAGCTGTTCTGACCATTTCAATCACTGTGAACCCAGGCAGCTGTTGTTTGCAGTTGTCTTGGGAAGGCACCGGAAGCTGAGGAACGTGCCTAACACTGTGTGACCTCCTAAGGTTTTAGGGGGAAGCCTTGTTTATTGATGCAAGAAACTAAAAGGGTCAAGTGCAGATGTGTTGCATGAAAGTGGTATGGCTGAGGCAGTCATTGGTTCTGGCAGCGTGATGAAAATTTTGGTGTGGAGACTGTAACAAGGAGTGAGTGGTGGAGCAGGATGACACATGCAGGATGCAGGATGAGGTAATGCTTTCCAGTTGTCCTTGGTCCTCCTTTTTTTTCTCTATTTATTTGGGGCTTTGTTCAGCCTGGAGAAGAGGAGGCTCCAGGGAGACCTTACAGCAGCCTTCCAGTATCTGAAGGGGCCTACGGGAAGGCTGGGCAGGGACTGTTTGCAAGTGCTAGTGGCAATAAGATGAAGGACAATGGTTTTAAACTGGCGCAGGGTAGGTTTAGATTAGACATTAGGAAGAAGTTCTTCTCTATAAGGGTGGTGAGGCACTGGCACATGTTGCCCAGAGAGGTGGTGGAGGCCCCATCCCTGGAGACATTCAAGGTCAGGCTTGATTAAGCTCTGAGCAACCTGAGTTGGTTAAAGATGTCCCTGCTTACTGCAGAGGAGTTGGACTAGATGACCTTTAAAGGTCCCTTCTAACCTAATGCATCTCCTCTTCTTTGGAACTCTTTGCCTCCCATTTTCAGATAGAAAACCACAGTGGAGGGAGGCAGCCTCAGGAGCACAGTGTGCTGCTTTACTTGTGGACAGAGGGGCTGGCTACCTTAGATTAATGATTTAAAAAGCAAACAAACCTAAATCCCACCAAAACAAACTGAAAAACTCCTAACATAAATGGGATTTTTCTGAATGGGAGCAATAACGTTTAGCTATAGGAACCTTCTTATGAACACTTTCCTCTTTCTGTTCATTTACTCATTAGAAAATGAGAGTGGATATAAATAAGCCCAGCAAGCGCTGTGTAAAGGTAGATGAGTAATTAGCAGGGGCAACATAAAAATCCTGGAGGAACTGAACAGCCTGCAAGGCTTAGCTTTGAGGGACACAGACCAGATTTGTGGAGGTGCAGAAGACAGGCCATGTGCATAGCCCAGAGTTTTCCAGGGTCAGCTCGAAAGATGGCAGCGGGATATCATTTTCAACAGTGTGCAAAGGCTTACAGGCAGAAAAACCCAACCCCATGGCACAATGCAAACTGCTGGCTGATGATGAGCTTGACCTTAGCAGTCTCCTTTAATGCCAAGAAACTCACAGCAATGAGCCCTTGGCTGTGCTGGCCTGGTGCAAGCTACAAGATAATGCGTGGCTCTTAGTGAGGTGGCATAGGCAGCAGAGACCCTAGTATTAAGGCAGATCTTCCCTGAACTTCTTGCTAGTGTTCAAACACAGAATGCAAAAAGGGACAAAGTTCAGGATAAACCTAAGAAAAATCCAATTTAAGTGTGACATTCCTGATGTCAGAGAATAGTGACTGACGCAGTCTTCTCAGAGGCTTTACTCTTGCAGTTATGCAGGAGCAAGCTGGTGGCCCCTGGCAGTGTCTCCTCAGGTTCACATGCTCTCTGTATACTGCAAGGGTAATTTTTCTCCTTCCTTTCAGATCTGCCACTGCCTGGGCTGCGCTGTCAGGGACAGCAATGTGTCACCTTGTCATGGTGGCTGGTGGTCTGGTGTGAGACAGCAACTCTTGGTTCCTGTGCAGAAACATATCACCGTGGTTAACCATGCTGACTCTTTTGGGTGCAAACAGTTCTTCCTTATCTTATATGTATTGAGCTTCTCTGTGACATCAACAGATGGTACGTAGGAGGCAAGACACGCTGACTTCAGTTATTTAAACTTCTGACAATGTCCCGCATAAGGAAGCTCTGTGGGTGTAGGGGTGAGAAGTTGCTAGAGGGAGGAATTGACCTGTAGAAATAAATGGCCACTGAACAGCCCAGCAAAGGATGGGGCTGAATAAGTGCCCTGTTCTGTGTAGGGCACAGCTTGAGGTGAGGGGAAAAACTCTGGGAAAAAGGAGGAAATATATTTGAGATGGTATTTCAGTACCAAAAATTTCCAGGACCTCTAGGAGATTCCTGTGCTGCCCCATGTTATACTGAACCATGACTTTTAACCAGGAGAACCGTAAGTGCAGTGGTCCCAGGCTCTGTAGGCAAACTTGAGCTCTACAAGGTGTTTCTGGAAACTTAGCTCCAGCAACTTGCATGCCCTATGCTGGCAATCAGAAGACGAGGAGGCCCCGGGAGGTACAGCCATCTTGATGAAGCTCCAGACAGCCAGGAGACAAGAGGAGAGGTGGCAAGGAAGCAGGGTATGGTCACTGTGGTCAAGGTGCTCCCAGAGTCTCTGTAGTTAATGCTGCCAGTGGCTACCTGGAGATAGGAAAGAAAAGCCTGGTGACAGCACAATATGTCACAGACCAACGCAGAAATGCCACCGAAGGGAGCATTAGACCTTGTTGCAGTCAGCAAAAATGTAAAAACAAATGAAGTAGAACTACTAAATGTAGGTCTTTCTCAGGAATTATATTAAACTTACAAAAATAACATAGAGGTAAGTACTCTCACTGTCTACTACTAGAATAAAAGCACTTAAAATCTTTGTTTTCCTGCTTATGAACTGTGAGTTTTATGCCAATATCTAAATTGTGAAATACTCTAAAGATTTAGGAAGTTCTAATAGGAACAAGCACTGTACATTTTGTCCATTTTTAAAACAAAATATTTTTTCTTATTATTCTTGGAATAAAGCACTATTTTAGACTGCTACAGCTGTTTAGTTGTTTCTGTATGATCAGTAACTTGCATCTCTGAATAAGGAGTGCAGATCTCTAGGTCAAGTTGCTGAAATGTCATCAATATTTGTGTAAAAACCCACAGACTGGTAAAGCTGGGAATTGACTGATAAAATTCACTGAACCAGTATTGCACCTGAGGACTCTGCCGGTATGTGGCATATATCATGCTGAAGAGTATGGTATCCTGCAAGAGAGCTGCATTATTTAATGCTTTCTGGGGACTATCTGTTCAGCTTGCCTGACTTGGGTATGTGTGATGCCCTGCCCTGAAGCTGTATCTCTCCCAAATTGGGGACAAGGCCTGGTCATTGAAGTTCAGTAATTTTCTGCTGAGTTGGGATATAAGAACCAATCTGACACATACTGGTCACTTCCTGACTGCTTTTTCCTAGAAGTCTGGTATTCTTGTTCTATTTAATAAACATGATGCTTTACATCCCCATGCCAGTGCATCTTGCAAACAAGCACTCACACACACGTAGTCAAGGGCTTAGTGATGCCTCGGAGAGGTAGCCAACTCACCTACTCAGTGTTTCACTCATTCAGCTCTACACAGGAACTCTAGGCAGATTAACCCTCTGATTCTGATATGCAGGCTGGGTTTGTAAGGTGGGAACAGACACCCTGCTTCATTGAAATGGATTGAGGACGGGAGCGCACGGTGCATCTGGACCCACCACAGCCTCGATCAGCCAGCCTGCAGTCAGCTCTAGGGCTTGCAGGTGTCTGTCACAGGATATCTGTACAATGTTAGTTTCACAGTTTATTAGTTTGGGAATATGCAGTTCATCCTGATATGATCTGAATTATCTGTAGTTTTATTGCTTAGGTTCCTGTATAACACCCTCCATAGCGATTCTGGAAGAAAAGCAGTGGTGAAATAGTAAATGAAAACGTGGGAAAATCACCTTTTTTTATGTGTAAGGGAAATGGGTGAGGTCAGCATTGCACAAATGATGAGTGGATGAACTATACTTACCTCCATCTACGCTGTGCTACTGAGCAGGGTGTCACAGTGTGGGTGGAAGCGATGAAGGGACTGGATCTCAGGAGAGAATGAAGAAAAGGCTGCAGAAAACTGGGGGCCAGACCCCTGCCTTCCTCTGCTTTAGCACCAAAGCATCTTTCCATAGTTCATGCAGCAGTGTGAATAACATCTGTTGCAGAATTTAATCTCACGCCCTCTCCCTAGGGGAAGAAGTGTGTGCACTAGAGTGTGATGTTTTTGCTGGGGAGGAGGGTAGCTGTTGATGGTAGATGTGGTAAGTGTGCTCATCTTAGAGAGGGACAGAGCCAAAATATGGGCCTTGCCAGTACAGATGGAGGTGATGTGAGAAGTGACAGGGCCCAGACCCTGGGAAGACCCTTGCACAGCTGTGGGGAACTTCAGGGTCTGTCATAGACAAACTTCATCTTCCTCTCTACTGTACCCTCTGAAGATGCTGGGGCCACTCCCTGCATGTGAGGCAGTTCCTCTGGCTCCAGTTTGATGCAGTAGCCACTGCCAAACTGTCCTTGTAGAGAAACACACCTCTGCTAGGCTAAGCCATGTCTACATGGCGTCCTTCAGTGGTCCCAGCCACAGGCTATGGACATCCCAGATCTGTATGGAAGGTAGGCAATCCCACCAGAGCCTCCGTGCTTTAGCTGTGTGTAGCCTTCTTCCTCCCAAACACTCAATGGTTCACCTTTACTCCCCACAAAAGGGGAAAATAAAGTGATTGGGGGGAGCTCATATGACTTAAAATTCAGTTATTTTTCAAGTTTTCTGCTTGCAATCAGCAGAGGATTTTGCTGTGTAACCATCTCCTCTGAAATAGCGGCTGGGCATTTGGTTGTCATATGGCTGCGCTGTATAATTATAGAACATGTTATGGTTTGATGGATGAAGTCATTAAGAGCATAGTAATTAGTACCAGCCTGCTACTTTGAACTGCTGTGTGGTGTCACATATTCCTTACAGTGAATTACATCTGTGCACACACTGAATACAGCTTTCTAACCATCTGATGCCTCAGGCTTACATATTGTTACACCGTATCCATCCAGAACATTTTTCATTCATTTTTAAAAATACACACACACATCAAACCAGACAGCAGTCTGTAGCTTCCTACCTCCTAGAAACAGCACTGGGTTTCTTTTTTTGGGTTGGTTTTTTTTTTTTTTTGAAAGGAAAACTCCAAAGGGAGAATTTAGAGGCTTGACGTGATGTCTGACACGGGCTTGGCACAGGAAATGAAATCTTGCAGTGGAAAGGTGACATTTTCTGCTGCCATGTGTAGGACCTCGAGGCAGGAGTAATCCTGTTTCTCTGCTTTTTGACTCGGCAGAATATGTTTGCAGCCTCTGAGAGCAGTGAGTGCCCTGCAGGCTTTTACCCTCAAGTTGGCTGAACGTTGGGATTTCAGTGATGGTCTGTATGAAAATCCCAGCTGGGTGAAAGAGGTTTTCACTGGGAGAGCTGGATGCATGCAGGAGTACAGAGAGGATGGGAGAAGCAGCCCTGCAACAGGGAGAAGGCTCATGGCTCGTCCTGGGGATTGCTCTCCTGTGACCGTATCTCTGCTCTGTGAAGCATTCCATTACAGCCTCTCCCAAACATGTACTCACTTCCTACCTGTCTCCCATTCCAAGCCCAGGGATGGCGTCCCTGTGGGCAGATGTGTTTCCTTCCCCTCCTCTGCCCAACTACAACTGACCTGAGAGAAGCCTGTGCTACTGGGAGCTATGGTGGGACCGACTCAACTATTGCACTGCATGACATGGGGCCAATGTGTCCTTGGTATGTGGGTGGTGGAAGGCTGATTATTTTTCCCTCCTCCACTTGCATCATATTCCCCTCTGGAGGACCTCACTAGGTATCAGAAATCAAAATGTCACTATCTTCAGCTGAAAATCACATGTCTGGTTTGCAACAGAGCCTTTTGGTGCCTTCTGGTAATTACAGTGTGGTTAGAGTGCTGTAGCTATGATGTCTCACTTTTCCATTAGGGGTTGGACATCCCTGCTATGCCACAACTCCCAAGGTGCCTCGATGTCTCCCTATGTAGACAGTCATCCCATGCTGGGGAAGAGGAAGTTTGACATAGGGTAGTCCAGCTCAGAGAGGATAGTATTCAAACTCTGCTGAGTTTGAGCTGCATTTGGACCAAAACCACTAAAACACTTTGGATTTAAGGATTTTTTTTTTTTCATGAAAAGTTGAAATTTAGTCTGGGAAACAATTGCTCTTAGAGGAAAAATAGAACTGAACAACCACAACTAAAAATTCCATTTCCTGCTGAAAAAGTATCAAGAAAGAAAGGCACTTAATCCTGCAAATAAAAAGTCGTCTTTTCTGGCAAAAAAAAAAAGGACATATGAAAGAAAAAAAACACCCCAACCTTGCAGAAAATACACTGGGGAGTATTGGTTTGACGATCATATATGTAATGGTTGCATCAATCTCAGACTGCCACTCTTTGCAAGGGACAGAGCTGCCTGCTTTAGAAATTGCGGCTGTTGCCTGTATCAGTTTCGGAACTCATTTGTGGGGGTGACAGGAGCAGAAATGGCCTTTGTAAAGTGGTAGTCATTTTGCCTGTCACCCCTTTTCTCAGTTCGGTGAGCTATGTCTTCAGCTTTTTCAACCCTTTCAAGTGTGGTATCGCTCTGCAGACAGCACTGAGCTGTGCTGTACATGTAACAGTGCCCTCGAGTCTGATGCGCCCTGTGCTCGTTTCGTTGTCATCTGCCAAACTATCTGGTTGCTAGTTGCCACAGGAAGCTCGTAAAGGGTAAATGACTTGCTTATGCACACTGTTCCCACAAGCATGAACAAAATTGTTCCTGTTTCATCCTTTTCACACAGCAAGGAAAATTTCCTTGCCAGTCATGCTGGGAGATAGGATGAAATTTGTCCACCTGGTTCTCCTCCAGCACTGCTGCTGAGCTGCAGGAGACTCTTTGCAGAGGTGCCTGTCTCAGCTGAGTGGTAGGCCAAGGTAGATTTTTGGAGCCACCTTTTAAATTCTCATTCAATTCTGTGGTCTGAGAGATGAGGCAATGTTAGGGGTCTCTTTTATAACATAGCATGAGGTGATAAAGAGATGTCATACGTGTGCCACTGGGACTTCTCCTTGCCATAGTACAAGTGCTTTGGGGCAGGGCTCTGCTGTGAAGATGTGGGGTTTACCTAGACCAGTTGTAGCATCCACATCTGACTTCCCTTTGCAGTCATTGGAAGGACACTAGCACTTCTGGGTCAGTGCCTCTCATCCTGCAGTAGCTGTCTAAGGTGGGGTTTTCAAAGTATCTCAGCTCCTTGTCTTGAGCTAAAAAAGTGCTTTCCCAATTGAGGTGGCTGACTGTCCCACGGGTGGGTGACTGTTGTCAGACCCAGAATCCCTCTCACCACCAGGCTGGAGCCTGGTGTGCTGGAACTAATTAATTGAGGAGTCTGATTTAGAATTGAGCTAATCCACATAGTTTCCTCTGGGTGCAGGTTAAAAAATGACAACTGGCTTCTCTTATCCAAAGTGAGTGCACCATCCATTTTAGATGTTTGTGCTATGGTCTGCTTTAATTCCTGCTTTGGTTTCTGTGAGCATTTCTCACCCTCTGAAAGGCTCTGGATGCCGAGCACCAGGGAGTAGCGGGGCTGTGTGGGCAGCGTGCCGGAGCACTTCCCACACCCATCTCTCTGTGGTGTGTGCCAGTACAGCAGGCTGCTTTGAAGGCTTTGCACGGATGATTAATTGGAAGAGCAAAGATCATACTTTGCTTTTTGAAATACAGTTGTTGCCCATTAAATTCCATACCAGCCTGCGCATTATGGGATACCGAATGAGAGAGGAGTTCTGCATTAGGTTTTTTCTATACCTGCTTGGATGACCACTTTGGAGATCACTAGAGTGGCCTTAGGAAGACTGTGAACAAGACAGGAGAGTGTGCAGGGTTTTCCTGATCCAGAATCAACACGTTGGTCTACTCAATATCAGTCCTCAATGTGGAGCAGTGTATAGGTTTGAGTGGTGTTTGTTTTCTTTTTCCATACCGTGGCCGGTGAACGGATCCCATGGCAGGTGTTGGCTGTAGGATGTTGTCTGTGGACAGGCAAAACAGGTCTGTGGCTGGCTGGGAAAAGGCAGAGTTGCCTCCGGGCTTGTTCTGGCTTGTTCTGTGCTTGGCGGAGGTCTCTGAGCCCGCATCCGTTCTCCACACCTGACCCCCAACTGGGACCCTCTCCACAGGGCTTCTGGCCCTACGCACCTACTCTGCTGGATCTGTTATCAGACACAACTTTATAGCTGTGACTTATATAGCTTGTGGCTTAAACCATATGGTCATTCTTTTATGTAGTATTTCTGCTTGCTTATTTTTCATTTTCCCACACCCACTCCATTTATTGTTGGCTGCTTTCCCAGCACCTTTCCTCCAGAGAGGGAGTTACATAAATAGATCTCTGTAGGCTTTAGAAGGCAGATGCTGATGGATAGATCTTCCCAGATAGACTGCAGAGCAGTGTGAAATGCACATCACCTACGACGTACCTGCAGACGCAGGAGTCTCAAACCATGGCCCCCTGTGGCTGAGGAGCTTGATCAAGACGACAGTGCCACCGTGTTGACAGTGCCAACGCAGGGCCGGTGACAAACTCCGTGTTTCAGCTGCTGCATCTTATTAAATGGTGTCCTGCTTTGAGTGATTAGTCTGTCTGCAATCACTGGGAATGAATGTAGGACTCAGGGGGAATTAGGAATAATTGAGGAAATTAAAATCTGCATAATGTTTGCATTTTCCTCTTCATATGCCTTTTATAACGGTTTAATATTTATGTACCCAGTATCTGAAAACATGTGGTTGATTTGTTTTCTTCACTTAATTTGCTACTGAAACATTTAATTACATTTAAGACTAAACACACTAATATATTTGCTTTGTATGGTTCAGTAAAACTTGGTAGTTGCACCCAGCGGTCCTGCTGATTCCTCACCCACCCAGCAGTCGCACAGATTTTAGGAGACCCTGTGGTCAGATGGGTCGCTGTGCTGCTATCTCTGAGGGGTTAGCAGCTGGGGTTTAGGGAGGCTTCTTCATACTTAAATGTTTTAATCAGAGCTAATAAAACTGAAATCAAGGTAAGGGTCCCTCTAGAGGAAAAGTGGGAAAAGATTATCTCTGCAGCTGAACTCTTGGGGAAACAGGCGTGTTACCTGGAAAGGGGGAGGGTGCTGGTAATTTGAGGTTTGGGGGTCATTTATGGGGCTTTATGAAACAGGTAGCAGGAGGAAGAAACCCAAAATTATGTCATTGCTTTAGCTGTTGAGCTGAGCCATAGGTGCCCTGTCTCTGCCGAGGGAGCTGTCCCAGGGAGCGTGGCGGGGGGATTTGCTGCCACTGTGTAGCTCTGAATCAAGAAAGGAGGACAGCAGATCTTGTGCTTGGCAGTGTGAAAGGAGAGTGCAGCAGGAAAACCAATTGTAGGGCTTGGGGTGTGTGTAAACAAGCAAGATAAACTAGTACAGCTGGCAGCCGATGGCTCTGTATCTCATGCCCTGAATGTCCCTGATGCATCAGCTGATGGCTTTGGCTATTCCATCCAGTCCTCAGTGGAACAACCCCATGCTAGCAGCCCTGGGTCCACACAGAAACCACTGCTGCCCTGTGATCTGTGCCCACAGTCCTGGGGCCTGGCAGGGCAGTCCGCTCACCTCCAAGCCTGTATCAGAACAGCTGTGGGCAGCTAACAGCAAGAAATGACCCTTAATCAAATCCCAGATGTGGATTTTTCCAAATTGGAAGGAGTTTGTGTCTGGTTTGAACTTTTCAGCTCATGCTGTTTCCTGCAAAACTGTTTTCCCCCATGCTATTGCAAGGACTGTCCTTCTACAGCATGGGGAGGGTGAAAGAGCCGTGAGCAACCGGAGTCCAAGCTACACCTGGGAGCCACTAAAAGGCATGGGGAACTTGCACAAAAAAGCTGATGTCTCTGAAGAATGGAGCAAGCCACCCTGAGCGAGGCTGAAGTGCTGTACCTCTTCTGTGGAGGCCAGGGAACCCATTGTTGATGTTTGTGGTGCTGCAGTCAATGGGTCATTTACACTGCCCAAAACAGTAACAGTGCTGAGGGTCTGTTGATAGTGGGATGATGTTGATGGGGAGAAATACAGAGCCTTCAGCTATGAAATACCCTGGTCCACCTTGAAGACACTGAATATCAGGGAGAACAAAAGACAAACTGCAACATCCTTGCTGAGAGCCTGGGATATTTCCACCCATTTGGGAGGGGACGTGCACCAGCAGTAAAGCCTTTCTCCATGCTTCAGAATAAATGTCTGAGTGTGCGAGAAGCCTGCCTGGGTGTGCATCCTTCCTGCCTGCCTTCATGGTGCAGTCTGGAGACGTGCCACATTCATTAGCTTTTGGCCAAGGGAATGGCTCCATGTGCGAAGAGGAAAATTCCCCAGGGAATCCACTGTGTAAACCACTGTCTGGGAGATAAGAGTGGACCTCAAAGAAGAAATTGATCTTCTCAGACCATATTATGTCTACATGTCTGAGAGCAGACAAGAGCCGAGACCAGGAAAAACTGCGTGCAGAAGGTTTTCATCAGGCGGAGAATTCCGTGGGCAGATAGAGCAAGTTGGCTAATGAGATAAAGGTGCAAGAGCATGGGTAGCTGGAGAAATGCAATAGGGGAGGATAGGAGATGCGAAGCTGGATCAGGGTGCTGAGACAGAGGGGATTTCTGGTACAGGCTGGCTCTGTAGTGCTAGACATCCTAAGAGAATACTCCCAGATAACACCCACTTTGTGGAAAAAAATGTGGGTTGGGTGCTGGCATGCCACACAAAAAATGTATTACACTCCAGAAAAATGTGCTCTCTAAGGGACTGATTAGAACTTAAAGGGGGCCTCTTCCATAGACAGATTTGAAATAAAAAATGATGAAATTGCTCTGACAAGTCATGGACATCTCCGATTTTGAATTCTGTTCCTTTTGGATGTAGAAGTGGTACATATTTGATGTAGCAAAGGGAACCTTTGTGTACCACTAGCCTTTAAGTAGTTAATGTTGGAGAGAATTTTATTGCAACTACTACTAAATCCTCTCTCTTTGCAGTTCATCCTTCCAACACTTTCTGTGTGTAAAAATTGCTCTGCTTAATCCATTGTGGGATCACATCTTATGTTTCTCAAGACCCCTCTCTCCCGCGCTCAGCTATAAAAACACTCATCCTTCTCTGCACCTCACTTCCCACAAACACACACACTTTTCAAAACCAGCGGTCCAGGAAACTCATCCTGAAATTGTAAAGGAAGCCTGCAAGGCTTTGGTTATTTGGGGTTTTTTGAAATGTTCTTTTTTGCCAGCTGCTGTATCAAGAGGAGCTGGCTTTGCACTGGCAGAACCATGCCACTTCCAGGCTGTGGCCACAGTGACACTTGTGTAATCTGTGACTCTGCATATGCCAATGCAGTGCTTCATCAACACGTTTGAATCTGCATCACCCTCTTATTTTCTTTGGCTGCACAGGGCTAGGGTTTTGAAAATCAAGACACCTTCCAATAGTAACATGAAGAGGCTCCAAGGACAGACATGGAGAAGGTCTGCTAGCTGAGAAGGTGCCATGATACCAAGAAGAATCTCACTTTTGTCTATTACTCCTTGATCTACTCTGTTTCCTAACCAGAGAAAAAGGTTGTTTCAAATCCCATTAAGTAACACACTCTTTGTAGTTACGAGGGAAAACTAGACCTAGGTTAGAGAAAGGGAAAAGTGTAGGCGGAAAGAAAAATCTTTGGATCATATTCAGACAGATATTCTGCTTTCTTACTGTCTGTCTTTCTTTTGGCTTCTTGTTGCTGCAAGTAATCAAAAAGCCGCTTTCAGGATTTGAATTTTGCCACTGGGTTTTGGGCAGTGAGATGAGGGGAAAAGGAAATGTCTTTTTTTCCCCCCCTGCCATAACTCACCTGATGTTCAGAGAGGAGCAAATCAAGGAACAAGCTCAGTTTTCACGGCGCCGGACATAATTCCACGTCAGTGGAAAGAACTGCGCTATCTTATAGCAGGAGAAGAGCCCCTGGGAGCCCTCACAGTAACGGGGGCCCGCAAGGAAAGCTTGAGTCACTCAGTCCCGTCTCCTTCTGCTGTCGTCACCACATCATATGGACCTTTCACACACTGATCACGTTCCATCGTAAAAGTAGATAGCGGTTTTGCCCCTGTTACTTGTATTACGTGGCTGTTTGAAAGACTCGGTTCTGACGGTGGGGAGAGTACAAGTTCTACTGTGTTAACGCCAGAGAGGGGTTTTTAAAGGAAAATTCCCATATGCCACAACTGGATGGCAGCAGCCGTAGGATTTATGACCTATCAGACAGCACCGCGCACATAAGCAGGGTAGGTGATGTGTGCACACCGCAATATCCAGGCTGATCAGGGAAACAGAGTTAAATTACGTTTTATGGATGGCACGGGTAAAATCGTGCCCCTCCAACTACTTTCAGGCTTGAAGATGTGGAATCTGAGTTAAGTTACTGAGGCATGACTAAGTTTTGGTCACGCTAGAAATGTTCCACTGTTCGGTAACCACATCTGAGAGAAATGGAGCTCTGAAGGGCCTGGCGGGTTGGATCCCAAATGTGAAGGCAACCACCTAACAAAGCCTGAGTGTGGTCAGTTGGACTTTTCGTAATGCTATCCCAAGCATTAGTGTGAACGAGACCCTAATTGCAACACTCCCGTTCTGGGAGCATTTTGTTGTTCTTGAAGGCTCTGTTTTTATACAAACATGTGAACGAAGATTTGAAAGCAAACTGCACTTGGCTTTGCTCTACAAATACATTTGCAGCTTGACAGGTATGACCTACGTGACACGTCTGTTGCTTCTGTCTTTGTTCTGGGGTTAAGACGTGCAATTGAATCCATTTAAATGATTGCATTAAAGGTGGGTTCATTTGATGAGGATTGCTGCAGGAAATTTTGCAAAGTGGAGAATAGCGTGGACCTGAACATAAGAAATAAAGTGGTGCTCCAAAAAATCCTGGGAAGGTGAGGTGCCAGGATGGTCGTGTCCCCCCCCCAGTACAAATGACACTATTAAAGGGAGTTAGTGCAGAATATTGCACACCAAATAGGCACTTCTTACTTAGATATATGTTGATTTGGAATTACTATGAAAACTTTGTGCTTTGGAGGGAGGAGATAGCTTGAGATAACCATTGTAGCATGATTTCCAACACTGGCAGCAAGTCAACCACAAACTTAAGATTTGTTCCGAGTAACATTCATTATTAGCTTATCCCTGAAATAATGTGAGAATTCCTCCATAACCAGAGAATAGGCACAGTGCATCATTAACTGCGATGTCAGCCAAAAACTCAAGCACAGTTTTATGGCCTGGTATTTAAAGCAAATGGGTAACAGACTGAAACTCCCAGTATGCCTGTCAAAAAGAGCGAGTTATTTACTCCTTAGGTAGTTTTAAAATGTAAGCAGATATGCCATAATGCAAGATGAATTTACAAAGAAAACAGAGTGCAGTCTATTTAGATCTGAGGCCAAACAGACTCCTGGTATAAATGTTGGTGTTGCACCCACTTACTAGTGAGTATGCCTAAGAACACAAATATTCTGTTTAAAGCTCTCAGTGTGCTCACTCTTTCTTGGCTTCTCCCTGCTCATGTAGCTTTTGTCACACCTCTTGCTGTGAGCACTCCCCTGATGATGACAGGCAAGGTAGATGCTGTGCTTCTCCCATGAGCAGGTATCCTGTGCATAAAATGAGCAATCTTCTGAGTTTATTTTCCACTGTGTAGTAGTATTTGGATATTCAGTGCTCTAGACAAGGCCTGCCTATGCCCCAGGTTCTTTGGGAGTGAAAGAGATGGATGGTCTTGGATGTTCATCTCCTCAGTGATGGAGGAATGTGTTAGAATAAGGAGGAGCCCCTTCTACTCATTACCCTTGTGGGTATAATGTTTTGTTGAATTGCTTATGGTCTCTTATTTCTCCACTGGTTTACAGGTCCAGAGACACCCAAGTGCATGGATGTGACCTGCTGTAAAGACCATCCTTTTCAGACCCCTCAAATTCCTCCTTTTCAACCTGTGGGAGGCAATGCTGTTAGTGGTATGTGCTATTAACACATGACACATATAACCATCAACACCCTTACATCTCTGTAAGGGAGGAACAGGGAGGCCACACATGTCTGCTGTGGCTCTGAGGGCTCCCAGGACCACTCAGCACTGGTGCCAGTGGAGGAGGCCAGTCCTCTCAACGGGGACTGAAGACACCTTGGGAAAAATGGGACTGAAAAAGTGGGAAACAGGGGTCCCCTCATCAAAACCAACACCAGAAGCTGGCATCTGGACACGCAGGGGGACAGTCACACTGACAGCTGAGCAGCCTCTCTGGAAGAGGCTGTATTTGCCCAGTGCAATGGGATGTTTACAAGGAGTTATTTGTTGACTCTTGCTGTAACAGGACACTCAGGGCAGCAGTTCCTTCTCTTTCCAGGAGAGGGTAGAGAGGCAAGAGCACACACATGCATCCCACCACCCCTAAACGGAACATTATGCATTTTTACCATACTCTTTCTTTCTTTCTTTCCCCCACCCTTCCCACCCCCCCAGTTATCCTGGTTCTAACAACTCCCTGTATCTCCGCAGCTTTCTTTTCACACCTCCTCCAAAGCACCTCCATCTTTCACCATCATCACTTGGATGATGGTGAAAAAGCCAAGGCTAGCTGCCTCCTCAAGCCTTCAGCGCATCCTCATCAATGGATGGGGTGGCAATGGAATCTGTCTTCTGTGGCCACAGAGATGTGCCAGTCAGGCAGAATATGGTGTAGATACAGGATGATGGACTTTATATTCCCAGTGCATGATCAATGATATACATGGCAGAGAACAGGTTATTTAACAGGAGATTACTTCATATCTATCTTCAAACTCCATAACAAAAGAAAATCTTAAAAAAGGAATAAGGAACGATGTACTGAGGGAGGTAGCAGGAGTGGGTGACCACTTTCTGGTGTTGAAAAATATACAGACAACTGATTTTCAAGTAGGATGGGTTGGTGTTTTAAGGCCTTACCCCCACCCAGCTAATCATGATACCCCTGTTGAATAAAAAGAAATTTTCAGCCGTTCTGAAAGCCAGACCTTTTAAGAGGCTTCACATTTGAGCATGTGAAATGAGTAATTCAGAAACAGTGGTTGCAACAGACTGTGTTGGTTAACCTCCCCTGTTCTCCAGAATTTCTATTTCAGAAAATCGTTGGGATACATATAGATATTTGCTAATTGGCAAGCAATTGCCACACTTGTCCCCTTAGCAAATTTATTGGTATACTTTCAGAGAGCAACTGACAGACTTCAGTGTTGCTGAACTGATCCTGGTCCTAGGTTCAGGTTCCCTCTGAAGTCTCTGATTGTGTAAGTTAATGAAAGGACAATATGTCAAAGAGAAGTGTCTTTGCTTTCCCTAAAGCTTCAATGTTGTTATGGACTTGACCCCTGCAGTTTCCTCCCTTACACCCTGCCATTGTAACTATTAGTTTTTATAGGACCACCAAAAATGAGTCCATTGATACCATCACATCAACTGGCTTCAAGAAGTCTTCTTCACCACCCTTCTTTTTCAGCACATTTCATTCATCCCTCTCATCCACGCTTTGGAAATGACATAACTCCCACCCACCCTGTGTAGGCACCAGAATTATGTTCTGTTATCTTCTCTGCATCCCAATGCACCGGGGGCCAGTTTCAAAGCCACACTTCTGACATATTTCTGCTATGAGGTTTCCTCTGATTCCCTACCTGACAAGCCTTTTCGTGGTGTTTCAAGCAGGACCTCATCCTGTGCTACAGTGCCCTGGGCTTAACTCCAGCAACGCTACACTCTTTCATTGTATCTTTCTTTCCCATACTATGGTTTTGGCTTTCCCCCTCTCTTTCACTTTATTTTCTTAATAGGGACAGGATGAAGTAGAAGGAGAGAAATCACCCAGGAGAAAACATGCATGAGTTGAGTACCACCTCATAGCATTGATCTCTCACACTGGCACCAGGTGTGTGACTTGTCACCTGGAAGCAACAGTTGGCATCGTGTCACCAGTGAGTTATTCAACCTGAATCAACCAGTGCTCTCGCTTGTAATCCTGAAAATGGCTGTTACGGTGAACGCATCACAAGAGTGTCTGTTTGCAAGACCAAAACGATCTTCCATCTCCCCAAACCAAGAACTGAAAGTCAGAGACAGCAGTGCCTTGCTTAATAGAGCAGGTGCTCAACTGTTTCTTGGCTCTACTTGTGCAGGTCAAAAATCTCCTCACTAACAATGCAATATCTCTGCATTTGAAATTGGGGTTTTATTTTACTTTCAGAAACTTACTTAAAGTTTTCAGTCTCCTCCAAGAGTTCAGATATTTTCTGATGATTCCTTAATCTGCTGTAACTGTTGCTAAAATTCATCATACATTAATATTATTCATGTACCTAAGTACCTTTGGCTATATGTGAAGAGCCCAGTCACTTTGAAGTGGGTTTGGTGGGAGAGGATTGTCCCTTTTATTGTGGTTTCCTTTAATGTAGCCCTGTTGTGCATTATGATGGTGTGGAACAATAAGCATGACCTTTTCAGCAGTTGCTGCAGAGCAGAGCAACAGGAGGATGTTGTGGCCAGGCATAAATGAATGACTTAAATTTTTTTGTATAATGGACCTTACGATTACATTTAACAAATGTATAGAGTGACAAGAGATAAAATAAGAACCTTGTGTTGCTTTCTTTGGAATTGCTCGATGCCTTCAGCTGCTGGGCTGGAAGAACTGAGTCAAGGGAGATGAGCCGGTGTAAGAGGGAGTGCTGACTCTGCATTCAAAATGTGGAGGAGTTGCTGTTTTTAGCAACCATGGAGGCCTCAGTTGTTTTTATTTTGTAGGTTTAGTTAGCCAGAATTGCTCCATGCTCACTCCACTTGTCTCAGCAAGCACACATGCTTCTGCAGACGGCCATTTGAGGGGACCTGTTCCCAAGCCTAGGTCAAGCCTCTTGCCTGCTTCTCTTATGCTCCTGTATTTCTGGGGGGAGAAGGAATTTGCTGGCATAAACAATTGAATGCTAGGGAGACTTTTGCTACCAACATTTTAGCCCCATCAGCAGAAGGATCCCTTGATGAGGAGCCAGTGTAGGAATCCCTGCACCTCCTGCAGAGCATGGTTTGACTGTGCCCTGAGGCATACTTCAGTCAAACATCCCAGACACAAACCTTGGAAAACCAAGGGGAAAAGGAAGATGAGGACATGAATGTGGCCTCTTCTGGAGACAGAAGTTTGTACGTGGTGTGTTAGGTCACCAACAAAATTAATTTGGTGATTTTCTGATACTCTTAATGTTCTTGTGTCCAGCACAGAGGCCCAAACCGTCACAACTGTCCATAACTCTTCAGCAGAGGTCCAAGGGTTAAACAGCAAAGGTATCACATGTCAGGTCTAAGATGTGCTGGCAGAAGTGTAAAAGCTTGCAAAAAGATTACCTGAAGTTTGACTGGCTTTGTCCCATGCTCAAAAGTCTCTAAGTTTCAGGAGTAGTAAAACTGATCAAATTAAAAAACAAAGTAAGAAAAAAGTTAGCGTTTTTAACAGAAAGGCTGGCAAAGCCAGGACTAAACTATTTTCACCAGGAGACCATTTGAGTTTTTCAATCTTTGCTGCCAAAGTTTGTTAAACTATTTTGCTTATTAACTCTTTTGCAATCCCTTCCTTAACTGTGCCTGAAATTTTAATGTTAAACCACTAAATCCGTTTTACAACCAGAGATTATAATGTCAAAGAGGACGGATTTGTGAGTTTAAGCAACTGACCCTTGAAAGATGAGACGTGAAACATACTTGCTTCCTTTGAGACTGTACTCTTGTCCTGCAAGAGTCAGTGGAGGCAGGAGTGAGTTGGGAAGCACCAAGTCCATCGCCGGAGAGGTAGCACAGATGTGCTGGTTGCAGCCATTTGCCATTGCTTGATCTGAATGAAAGTCCAGGCTCTACCGGTGACTCTGCAGCAGCGACTGTGAACGTTGCACCACTGTGTTCCTAACTTCCACCGTTAGTAGTAAAAATGCTGGGGTTTTTTTTAATGAAAAAGTGAAGGCAGCAGAAATGCCAAGGCACTGCATGTTATTTCATGTATTTAGGGTGTTAATTTCATGTGTTTCATGTTAATTTCATGTATTTCATGTGTTTAAGCCGTGTTTAAGGTGAGGGTCTGCAGCACAACCTGAAAGAAAACTAGCGCTCTTGCAAGGGTGATTTCAAGCTGAAACAGGGGATAGCACAGTCGTGTTCAGACAGGACAGCTTCATGGAGGAAGTTATCAAGCAATGGCCACAGATGGAGAATGGACAATCTAGAGTAAGCATGGGGTATGGGGAAATTTAAGCAGCTACCATTAGTCATTCTGGGTATATGGGAGAATTGGAGGCATCTTGTGGGAAGAAGGCTACAGCTGCCGCATAGGCAAGGCAGTTTGATTCACTTAAAATCTACTAAAAATGAGTAATTTCTGCTAAAAACGAGTAACTCCAGTGACTGGCAAGCGTTATGCCATTGCATCCGCCTGAGTTTTGAATAGCAGTTGAGTTAATTTTAATCTTAACTGTTTACTTTTACCTCGCACGTTACTAAATGTAGCAGTCGCTGGCACCACCTTCTTCTTCGCTTGCTAGAAGAGAGACAGTGAGAAACGAAGGAAAATTTAAGCATTGCAAGCACCAATTCATTCTCAGGCTGCTCAACCTGCCAAATGATCTCCAGAGTGGCACTGTTTCTTGGCCTAGAAACAGTTTTCCTCCCTCCCTGCCCCCTAAACTAGAAGGAAGGAAACCGATACTCATGGCAGGCAACCAGCATGGCTAGAATGAATATTGGAGAAGTTCAGGAAACTAAATACGGGATCCAGGGTCTGGAAAAAATGCCAGGTTTAAAAAAAAAAAGAAAAAAAAGGAAAAAAAAAAGAGGATAAAAATACAGGAATAACAAAGGGAAGGAAATAAAAAATAACCAAAAAATATTCCATTACCAAAAATCAATCCCTGGGATTAAGTACTCATTAAAGGCCTAATCTTACCTTCCCTGTGCAGGGACTGGTTTTGTATGGGACTGTTAGAGGCTGAACAGCCATTCTTCTGAGGGAAATCAAAAGGAGGGGTTTGTAGTGTTCTTCTGCATAAAGGTTTCTAAATCTCAGGAAACTGCAGGAAGAGGATTAAAGCCTGGATTAGGACAACCTGGCTATGGAAATTAATGGTTAAAATTCCTTCTCATTTCCAAGAGTCAGGGAAACATGTCATGCTAACCCCTCTTCAGACTCAGAAAGAATCCATTTCAGACTGTCCCCAGATCATATTTGCAATTAAACCCTGCTAATTTATGCAGTTCATTAAAGCCCTAGGGCCAAATGGTGGAGCTGAAAGTTCTCAGGGGGATGTCAAGCACTGTCTGCTTCACCGAGGTGCTGCTGAGGAGATTCACCCTTTGGATGTTCTCCTAAGTATATACCAGGACTATCATTTTTAGTATTTTCCTAAATGCCAAGGCAAGCTTCTGCTTTGTCTCTAATAGAGAAACTGTGCTGGGGAAGCTCAGGAAATTGTACTTTTGCTATATTTTGATTTTACTGATCATCTGGCTCCCCAGAAAAAATGTAAGCTTAGTATCTTCTGTTCTGACTGTCCTTGTATTATTTCAATGGTGGTAAGTTAATACTGCTTTGAGGCACTCAGTTCCCACAGACTAGGGAGCTCCAGCCCCTCAATGATGTGTGACTTCAGGGAGCTACTCTTTTTGGGTGCCCAAAATTGTAATTTTTCATATCTGTGTTAATATTCTTTTTAAATGTGAGCTTTTATGTACTGCTTCCCGCATTTGGTTATGGCAGAAAAGTTTTGGCATTGTTGTTGCATGCCCAAGTAAACCAGACTTACCTCAGCATGTCATGGAGATGTTGTTTGTTTTTAATACATTGGTGGCTTTGTTGATTAAGATAAAGGCCTTGATTAGGCACTGGCAAAGATCTGAGAGCTGTGGAGGCCCTGGAGCTTGAGTGCAAACCACTCTTAAAGCCTGAATCACTTGGGAATCTGACTACTTTTTTCCATGCTAGCATAAGCTATTACAGCTGGTAGACAACTGTTGCCATATTGATTAAATACTGGATCTTTATGAATAATAGTCTCCCTGCATGAGTAGGATGCGAATGCTCCTTCTCACTGCTCAGAGCTGATTTTCCTTTGGCTGGGCAAATGAGGGGAAGAATGGAGGCAATGCAATAAAAGGAACTCAGTTGCAATCTTTGTTAAGGGGATTTTTGGTTTCCCATAGCTGATATTCGGTACAAATGCAAGGGCCTTATAGGAGGCTGAATTTTCCTTACAAAGCAAGGTACAACTTCTACACCTTTCAACTTCTGCAATGTCTGCAGCAGTCTTCTGTCTGAGGAGAGAGAAACATTCAGCTTATGGACTCAAATGCACAGACATCACACTGTATTAAAAGCAGATTAAAAGGTCTTTGCAGCTCTTGCAAAATCAATCACTCCCATTAGGAAACACTGGTCACCGTGTGTGCTGACCGTCCTGGGTTCAGGTGACGTATTTATGCCCTTGGACGCCTTCTTCAAGCAACAGCTGCTTTTGTGTGAGTTGTTTCTTCCTCTCTAGTCGAGGTGCGACCTCGTGTCTTATGAGTAAACTCAAAGGGAAGCAGAAGACCTATAAACTGTGGAAACAGGGTCTGAGTTCCTGGGATGAATATAAGGATGTTAGCAGGGCCTGTAGGGATGCGACTAGAAGGGCTAAAGCCTGCTTAGAAATGAAGCTGGCAAGGGACATAAAGGATAATAAAAAGAGTTTTTTCAGATATCTGAATAGTAAAAGGATGACCAGGGATAATGTAGGTCCCTTGCTGAATGAGGTGGGTGTCCTGGTAATGGGTGACGATGAGAAGGTGGAGATACTGAATGCCTTCTTTGCCTCGGTCTTTACCCCGAAGGGTACTCGGGACCCACAGACTCCAGATGAAAGTAGGAGTGGTTGGGGAATGAAGGGCTTCCCTCTAGTTGAGATGGGGGTGGTCCAGGAGCTACTCAAAGGGATTGATGCACACAAATCCATGGGCCTGGATGGGATACACCCATGTGTGTTGAGAGAGCTGGTGGAGGTGATGCGGAGCTGCTCTCTATCATCTTCGATAGGTCCTGGACTACAGGAGAAGTGCCTGAGGATTGGAGGATAGCCAATGCCACTCCAGTCTTTAAAAAAGGCAAGAAGGAGGATCCCAGCA